>SRSE01001012.1:0-120724 GCA_005024645.1 Planiliza haematocheilus
CCACCTGGCTCCTCACCTGTCTTCTCGGAGGCGCCCGTGTTGTTGTTGTCACATGATCGTCGACTAGTCGGCTTCCTTCTAAAGGCTCAGCAGTAAAGTCCACTGGTCACTATGTCTGAAGCTCAGACATTTATTTTTTTACGCTGCGATCTTCTTAAGCATCAGTTTCGCTTCTTGTGCAGGCTCACTGCTGGAATGGTTCACCTGAAAAGCAGCCAAAAGCCGAGGCCCATCAGCGAGAGTGGAGGCTCTGATGGGTTGCGTCTCTCTGTTTTCATCTCCTGTATCCCAAGTTGTGCTTACAGCCTCTTTTTTTTCCCTCCGGGACACAAAATTATTAACTCTCGGGCTGATGCGGCTGCCAGCCTCATGCACCTAACAGCGTACCCTGTCCATCACAGCGACTGCACTAGACAGGTCTCTTGTGGGTTCTGGCAGCATTAGCCAAAACAAGGAGGATTCTCCATCTGTGTTATTGTTTATATGACCTAATAGTCTGATTTAAGTCTCTCTTCGTGAACCTGTAGAAGAGTTTTGTTTTGTTTTTGCTGTACCACACTGTAGAGCTATATTCTTGGAGACTGAGGTTATAGAGTACTAAATTAAAGAGGTCCTCAGATCCACATTGCACCTGGAGCTGTGGGGAAGAACTACGGAGTTGCCTCTCCGTATATTGACTCTCTGCCTTTAAATAATTAAACACTCAAGAACAGTTATCCTCTCCCTCCGCTTGCTTGGGTCACCATCTTCAGCAAACCGAGCTTTTTGCATGCAGCCCCGCGCATCCCGGAAATACGCTGCGAGGAAAAAATAGCCGTCACTGCGGCATATGGACTATTATCCTTCAAGGGTCTGTGAACAATATTTTCCTAGACCTGCTGAACCAGTTATTTCTTTGCCTCGGCGATGCCTTTGTCGTTACCTGCAGAGAAATCGGTTCACTATACAAAAAGACCCTTCTGTCGGTCTATTCGTGAAACCTGAAAAGAAAAAAGAGGAAAGCCAGCTGTTTCATTTTGGAAATCCGCCATGTCAGTTATTTTCAGCTCAATTTAACTGATATACACCAATCAGGCATAACATTATGACCACTGACCAGAGAAGTTAACGTTGACCATCTTCAGTGTTCTGCTAGGAAATTTTTGGACCTGGCACCAGGCACACACATACAAAAACGGTTAAGGAACAAACATGAGAAACAGCAAAAGACCTGCCCCTCGAATTCACTAGATCCCAAAGTGATCAAGTAGCCGTGGGATGCACTGGAACAAGCCTGATCCACAGAGGCCCCTCCCCTCGACCCATAGGATCCAAAGGCCACAGGCGAAGAAAATAATTTGATTCAAGGAGTGTGGATACGGCAATAAGGTGATAGCAAAATCCTATAATGGAGGACTTTATTGCTAAAGATAGCTGTGACTACTGCCTAACCCCTAAAACCCCATCAGCGTTTATATCATTTATTATAAGCGATCTGCCGCGTTTCCCTTTGGCGAATAAAATAAAATGGATCGCGTTCTAAAATTAGCACGTTGACATGTACTACAGCTGCATACCTTGAAGGTAAACGCCAACATTGCACTAAGGACTTCATGACAGTTTGGTGCCTGTGGAGTTCTACTTCAGGAGTAATTATTCCGCTGTATTGTTTTGCTTCCTGAATAGATATTCAGATTCATTTATGCTGCTATTAAAGAAAAACAAAAGATAATGAACAAAGAGAGACCTAAAGCGTCAAAGAGTGGATGGAAATATGAGACGGCCAATTGGTGACCGACAAAGAGAGAGACTAGGGACACACCAGCTGAGGGACAGACAGATCAGAAGACAGATAGGACTGTGAGTGGCCTGGCAGACTCGGCTGTGTGTGTGTGTGTGTGTGGCCGTCTTTATGGCCCAGCTGAGCCTCAGCAGAGCAGCAACACAGAGGCCAAGTTAAATGGGGAGGGGAGATTAAAGGCAGTGCCGGGGCCTGCAGCCTCTGTATTCAATCACCGCTCTCCCCCACGCCTCACCCTGCATGCTGATCAAGCTGCAGTGAATGGAGCCATGCACCCTGCCACTCCCATACACAATAAGTGCGCAGGCTGCGCAGTTCTCGCCGCCGCGATGTCAGATTTTTGCCGTGCGATTATGACCACAAATCAAATGAATGTCATCGTGTTATTACTGCAGCAGTTCTAATTAATATTATATGAAAATTATCTATCGTACCATGGCTTTTAGTGCTCTGTAAATTTCATTAAGTCTCTGGTGTATATAACTTAAAGCTGCAACGTAGCATCTGTAGTTATAGCCAAAGTTGTGTTATTGTCGCATGGGATGTTTTAAATCTTAATACAGCCGGTAGCAGCTCCAAATTACTGAAATAATTTAGTGGTATACAGTAGCTGGATTCTGTAAGTAAGTGTGCTTAATGTCTGAACAGGAATCAGAACTGACTTTATGTCTGTGAAAGTTCGCAGTCATCCAGGTCATGGTATATCCAAAAAGCAAGCTCGTACAAGAGCAGCTGGACTTTGTAGAGTTTCAGAAGATGTTCTACAAATCATCCATGTAGCTTCTTCAGTTCTAAAAGATTGGTGGGATGGGAAGTTGGGTTTAAGGGTTTAAATAGGAACATCTGTGGGTGTTGCTCAAAATTAACTTCATTTGGCAGGTGTGTTTGATCTTGTTGTTTGGTGCATAGCTTCACTGTTGAGGTGTTCCCATCATCTAGCTGTAGATTGTCCTTTCGAGGCAGCTAGATTCCCTGGAAATGCGTGAGGTCTCAGATGAGATGAAGATTTAGCTTCCCAGGCTGTAAGCTTTTTCGTTTGTGGTGGCTCTAAAGCGGTGCAGACCAGGGTATTTTAGTACTGTAGGTGTTTTAGGTCTGAATGTACCATCACACTTGGTACTCTAAGGAATAACATGATCCAAGACCTTTTGTGTTCAAACGTTCATTATGGAGACAAAAATCAGCTATCAACATGCTGGTTGCAGGACGCAGATGCTAATGCTACAGCCATGGACCTCCCCTGAAATGTAACGATGATGCAGACCGCAAGAGCTGTGATTGGTCTGCTTGGTAGTACTGTATTTCTGCTTTACTGTTTCCGGCTGCTTCTCCGTTTACGCAATTTTTGTACGTATTGCTTTGGATCAATAAAGATGGACCATATCGAGCTACGGTTAACTGAGGAGGTAGATACTAGCATTTGTATGATTTGCAACAGTTTCAGTTGACGTTGTTGAAAGTGAAGCAGGAAACGGAAACAAAAATGAACACGAATGGCAAAAAAGACACAGCGCCGATGAGCGCTTGGGTGGCGTTTCTACAGAGCGAGCAAGACTGACGAGTGCACAAGTATAAATGGCTCGTACCGGCGTAGGCTGTTTGCGTAGGTTGCGCCGTCTATGTCCCGCAGGGGTATAAACTGCTCTCTAGCTTCCAACGCTCCTCACACTGTTGTGTTTCCTCGTCAGTGCCTTCCACTGGTGGACATTTATCCCATCACCTACCAAATACTGTATTTCTGAAAGCGCCTGCCGTTTTGCCAACAGATGCCACGGACAACTTCAAAGATGTTTCTTCAATAAACTATCCGGCATGTCAGGTCAGCTGTAGATGCCCCTGCCGTTAGAACTGACTTATTCACAATGGAGTTGTAGCACCACCACAGCAGCAGAGAGAATGGATGACTCGAATAGATAACATGGTCATATTTTGTGATGGTTGAAGCATTTAGCCGGTATGAGGAATTGAAGCATTATTTGCTGACATTTAGCGGTGCTCTACACTCGCTTTTTTGCTGCTTCTAGACAATCGGTCCTATTCTGACCAGGTTGCCTGTTGAACAGATTGCTTGGTTTACGTTTGCATTGCGTATTTAACTGGCATCCTCCATTTTAGAATGTCAAGCAATTAAAAGAAACCACCAGTGATGTATTTTCTCAGCTATATTAGTGCAATTACTACAACAAGGGCACAGCGGCTGAGTGGAAGCGTTAATTGGGTGTGATGTCTTTGTTTTAGTATATTTAGTATATGTGGACCAGCACACACAGACGTGCTGAGGGAAACAGCCACTGAGAGGCACTGGAAATGAACTTGGGAGGTGACAAAATGCTGTCTAAATTTATCTATCATTATGACAAATAACTGAAAATATCTCAGATTCTTTTCCTGTTCCATTTTTATCCCCTACGCACAATTTCTGCCTGCATGAGGAACATGACGGAGCCAGCAAGTCGCTCAGGCAGACCAGTCACACTCCTTCCAGCCTCTGTGTTGGTGCCTTTGTAGCCCCGAGCTGCTGTTACATTTCTGAATAGCTGCACCTCAACTCTGGAAGCACCTTCAGCAGACCTCCGAAAATCCCTGTGACAACTCCAATGCACAAACATGAATCCCGTGACCCTATCTATGCCGCTGACTTGGGAGGTTGTTTTGTTTCCTCCTGGCCGTCGCTGCGACTGTACATTCTTCCTCACATAACGTTCGAAATATGTGTCAGTCCTTTCTTTTTACAGAATCCACACGATCTTTTGAGGTGCGGATAAAGGCTTTCTTCTTCCAAAAAAAAAGAAGCTTTGTTTGACTGTTATTTTCTTGGCAAAAAGCCAGAGAGGTTGTAAATTGTGATCGTCCCACCCTTTAGCAAGCGCCGATGTGTGTGTGTCAGTGAGATAGAGGGGGAAAAAAAAATAGAAGAGCAGGACAGGATCATTTATGTGCAACGTTAAAGTACAAATACAGAGAAACGCATTCAAGCAAAATGTCAGCTTTCGTCCAGCACTCCTACAGATCCATGTACACCAAGTTCTCCTCCAACCACACACTTACAGATGCTTAATCATAAATTTTCATACATTTATGCAGCCAGCCCTGATCAGGAGCACCAAACACTGTCTGACACACCATGCTTCTCTCCCCCAAGGGTCCAGAAAGAGAGAAATGATTGGACTTCCACTCGTTCACCCAGGGGTCTTTAGTCTGCGAAATCATAGCAACATTTAAGGGACTTCACCTTATCATCATTGCCCTGTTGTGATGTATCCTCAGGGGGAGGAAAATGTGCTTAATTGCAGTAGTGAAGTGGCGCTCGAACTGCATGTGTGTACGTGCGCGTAAAGCTTTCCCTGTGTTACCAAGGGTTACGGAGGTCATTTGTTTTCCCTTTTCTCCCGCCGCTTTAATTGATGATCATTCATTGTTTCACGCCAACACCCAGTTATTAAGCAGTGTTCATTATTCTAAAACACTAACACTGGGGAAAAAGAGGGCGTCTCACGGGAAAACACTTTTCTTTACGCGCTTTACACAAGGTCACAGGAGAGAGAGAGAGAAAAAAAGGGCCTTCGCTTCATTATGAAAGCCCCGTTAAGCTACGCAGGGACGAAATGAATTTATTTTAATCGTAGGTCGAGGCAGGAAGAAAAAGCTGCGCCTCTGATTCTGCATGGAGCTTAACAAAAGTAGGGGCATCCTTGAAGTGATTCATTGATCAATCATGTGGTGTATAACATATCCGATTTAATATCTACAAATAGCTTGTTTTGTCAAGGACACACTCCATTGAACTAAATATCATCCATGTAGTCAAGCCATCATGTCAAATTTACACACTCTGGAGGCCATTTCGGAAAAGCCAGTTTTCAAGGAAGAAAAACATAATTTCAGGATGAGAGAGAAAGTGTTTATGAATTTAACTGGCTTAATGTGGACATAGGACATCGAGCGGTTAACAAAGACTAGCGCTGTATTAAATGCTAACATTAACATGCTAACATGGTTCTCACTCTACATGGTTTTAACACCACGCTAACAAGCTCCTGGTTATATGCTAATGTCAGCATGCTATCATTGTACCCATTATCTGCTAATGTCAGAATGCTAACTTGCTTCCTATTGTGCTCTAATACATCTGCCACTATCTGATAATGCTGGCATGCTAACATGCTTCCTATTGAATGTTATCATCGACGTGCTAGATATGTGCTAATTTCAGTATGCTAACACAATTTATCATTTTATTTATTTTAGTACATCAACATTTAGTACTGCAAATGTGCTAACAATTGCTAATTAGCTAATGGGTGCATCTGGTTATGGGGGGATTGTTTGATTTTATTCAGTTTTTTTTATGGATAAATTAAATCAGGTTCATTATTTAGTCTTATTGTATATACTAAAACAAGACAATTTTCAGAACCCGCTAAAAGCACAAAACTATAGAGCTGATTAGATATTTTTTCCTTAGCAACATGGAAACTGTTATTCTGTATGTATGCGTGTGTATGAGTCAAAAGGAGAAAGACAGAAGTCTATGTTGTGTTTATATCTGTCTTTAAATGTTGCATTTGTGTGTATATTCTAGTTTAATGTTTTTATAGTTTAGTGTGTGTGTGTGTGTGCGTTCAGTGTGTTAGTGCTTCAGTGTGACTACAGCTTGCCCAAGCGTTTTAGGGAAAAACGCAGCGAAAGAAAATCAAATCACTTCTCCACAAAGCAAGTGAAGCACTCATACAAGCTCGCTTCACCCGAAATAGATCGGCCAGGCCCCGGTTCTCTCTGTCTCGTCATGATGAGAGAGTGCTCCCAATGAGAATTGTCTCCAGAACATTCTCTGACTCATGGCAGCAAAGCTGGGTATTAATAATTTCAAGGCTAACTTTATGATGAGGTTTTGGTCAGTCTTTCAGTGTGCAGGCGTGGGGAAATGAATGTCCATTCAGCGGAGTCTGACGCTAGTCCACTTCTTTTTAACCACAATCTAAAGTGTGATACAAAATGGTGGACCAGTATCTGCAGCGCTTTAGTTTCCATTCAGCCCAACTATTGCTTACAGTTAATTAAAGAACCAGACCAAAAGTAAAGCTCAACTCATCTGTAGCCTCCAGGCAATAAGCAAGAGAGTTAAATGACAGGATAAAATCACTCCCATATCTCTCTGTTCAATATGAAGCTGGAGGCAGCAGCTTAACGTAGCTTAAAACCCTGAAAACGGGAAAACGGCTAATGGTAACAAAATATTATTTCCATCACCTCCAGAGTTTACTAATTAACATATATCTCATTTATTTAGAGCAATTTCTTGATGCCTGACTGGACGCAGTGACTTGCAGCCTTGTTGGCTTGTTAGGCGACCGGCAACCAATAAAGCAACCAACCACAAACTATATTTATACATGCATGAAATCAATGCGTAATATGTGGTGTGTTAATTAGCGAGCTTTTGGTTTAAACTTCTGCAGCGGATCTGCACAGTCGGAGCCAGAGCGAGTAGCTTGCACTGTCGTGAGCATTTACTGTATATCTGTGCAATGGCGTGTCGGCGTCGTTCTGTACTTACACTGCTATACCGCTAATTGCTGTTGTGATTTCTGTGCCGCTGTAATGAGTCTCTCTGTGTACTTCAAACAATGGCAAACTGAACTGGGTGGCTCACGCTGGAGTTGGAGCTAATAATTGTTGAACAGCTACTGTACTTCTACGGAAATCGGTGCAAGGGACGCCAACGTGGGTGGTGCGTATGACCACTGCGCTGACTGAGGCAGAAGTGTATTTCCATCGTTTTTCTGTTGGCTGTGAGACGTGCGATTGGAGATTAGTCTACTTATGTCAGGTAACAAATGAAATCAACAAATAAAGTCATATTAACCGAACTCCCTCTGTTAAAAACATACATTAATGTTTCGAGGAAGCAGTATGAAACCGTCTTGCCTCTCACTGAGAACCCTGCAAAATCATCATCCCTCTTGGTCTTACTGCTCATTTGTTACACTTTCAAACATCAAGGACATACTGTATCCTCTTTAAACGCCTTTCAGCGATCGTCAAGGTCCAAACTCCATACGAATTACAGTGCACAGTAAGTGGCTGCTGCCGTTGTTCCTATACCTCTCTCCTTTGCTCAAGTGCCGGCCGTTTCATGCGCATTTCATTCAGACCCTACATCATCTGCCCGCTCTTCTACCTAAAGCTGCAATTTCGCGCGCTCCACTCTCCTTCCTGTTCCACCGCATGCTGTTGAGCTGGCTCTTCCAGCCTCTGATTAGGCTTGTTAAAAGGATTCATTTAAAAACTAGCCCGCCAGGCTTCAGGCTAGAGAGATGGCAACAAGGTTCCACTAATGCAGTGTTTGGATCCAAAATGGGATTTCAGTCTTGGCGCCGGACTCTCCTCTCTCATTCTGAACAGCTGTAGCACACTGGAGTGATGGAGTATTTTAGTCTGGCAGTGTCTCCCATGCACACTCATACAAAATATGCGCACACTCCGTCCTATCCAGCAGAACAGATATGGCGCTAGTTTCTATCTACATGGAGTGTATCTAATTTAAGTGGTGTATATGTGCAACATAATTCTTTTTGTTTAGCCATTACATGCATCATTTCGATGCTTAGAAAAGAGCATGTCCGTGCGCTGGCATAGCGGTAATTCCTATTGCTTCACAGCCACACACACAGAAATACCGTATGTCATTTGGCTCCTCAGAGACACCGTGACAACATTGTTTGCTTAATATACAAATCAATATGTTGGATTTCAGCATTTAAGGTTCCTCACCTTACGCCGTATATTTTTAGCCTTGCTAGTGAGATCACAGTGCTCTAAGGATGCCACCACAATGGTTTCATCCTAAGGGCTGCTGGTGGAGTTTTCAGGAGGCTTGAATTGTCCAGTATGTGACAAATGTGTTAGGAATTACAATGTGATAAAGCTCACTTTTACACATAAGTGTTCCTACATAATTGCATAACTGAGGCAAATGGTAAATGAGCATCAATGCTGCTCAGATTCTGACATAACACTTATGCAACGCACCATGTAACATGTACTTCAGCAAATTATTTCATAGTTTATCTCTTTATCTGCAGCAACATTGGATCTTACCAAGACAGGGTGGCTAAAACAAAGTAAATAACATTGACCATCTTGTGACAATACAATGCGCTGCTGGGAAACTTGTGCCTTGTGTAGATGCTATTTAGACATGTGCAACCCACCTAGACCAGACCAGGCACCCCCACCCCATGTCAGTGACACTGGATGAAGCCTGACACAGACACACACACAAACATAGTTTAGGAACAACTCAACTTACTAGATCCCAAACTGATAATGTACCTGTGGGATGATCCACAGAGACCCTTCCCTTCAACCCATAGGACCCATAGGCCCTATTCTGTGCCAGCCACCACAGGGCACCCTCAGAAGGCCCATGTCCATTCTCTGATGAGTCACAACTGTTTTGGAGGCACAAGAGAGACCTACACAATATTAGGAACGTGGTCATAATGTTATGCCTGATCGGTGTCTTTAATGGATCTCTACCCTCTGCTGTATCAGAACCATGAACAGCTTATTGTTGTGTCTGAGTCCCGACCTGAAGTCGCTGGCTTGAACTCACCTGGCTTGAAATCCATTACATCGGAGTTCTGCAGAAAGCTCAACCACGACTCGAACGCCGGCGTAATGTCGCCGCTTACATAACCACATGTCAATAGCTTTTGGTCGGAATTGCACGCAGCCTTCTCGTAATTAATAGTTTCATTTGTTAAGCCCCCTTCAGATTTATTTCTTATTTTGTTGGTTAACAACTGCAAGGACAGAATATTTCCAGACGCTCTCACTACTAATGAAAAGACGCCAGTGACGGAGCTTTTCCCAAGGCGATCATTTCTAATAGCCTCAATTTCCTCAATGAATGAGGCAAAACAAGAGCAGGCAGACCTTAATGTGACCCAGGGCACACTGTGCATTCACAGTGCTAAAAAGCATGTTTACTGCAAGAGGCATGCTAGGTCTGAGAGTGAAATCTAATTTATTTTATTTCTTGGAATCTATGTGCCATGGCTATTTCTTCTAAGCCTTTCTGCCACAAGTATTACTTGTTATTGCAGGCTAATTAAAAAATCATTCAGACTGCGCTTATATATGTGTATGTATATATATATATAGTGAATTTCATGTTACAGTGCATTCTGCTGTTGGATTTGCGAGGACACTCAGAAATACTTCTGAAATAGCAGCTTCCTGTGTTGCGCAGTATGCGACCCCAGCATGGTACCAGCACAATGTAGACATTTAAAGGACAAAAAAAAATAAAAATCTATACCTATGTCTCTTACCAAACATAAAGCACCGTTTTTATAAATATGTAAGCATCTGATTCAGCAGAGTGGGGCTCTAAGAAGCGGATTGCAGCTTCAATTGGATCTGGAGCAGCAAAAACAAGTATTTTTTATTTATTTTTAAATTGAATGAAAGAACTGAGTGGAATAAAGCACAAGCTCTGTGATATCTAGACCAAAGATACACCGAGTAGAAGAGGAGAAGAAAAAAAAAAAATGTCACGTCTCCCTGTGTTGCAGCCACACCGGACATTTGTCAAATGGCCCGAGTGTGGCAGAGCAATCGTAATGTGCTGAAGAGCGGGAGGAGAAATAATAAAGCATGGGAGCATGTCAATAACATTACGTTGTATTAAGCCATACGCTCCGCCGTATAAATCTATCTTCTGTCACAGTCGGAGCTTTCATTTCACTCTAGGGTGGCCACACATACATTTTAATCAGCCATTTGGCCGGCCAAGCTGACAACTGCTCAACAACAGAAGCCGATAAAGGTGATGATAAATCATAGCACCGCTGGTACAAGCTTTGGGTTAGTTTCTGAGGAACCCTGCCAATTTTTCCCGCTATTCATGAGGCTATTCCAGAAAAAAGGATTACTGTTTCTTCACTTCAAGGTCCAATTTCTTCACAGGGTGACTGTGCAGAGATTGGACCACATCTTGGATCTTTCCCCATATAAAAATGGTTAATCAATCATGCTATATTATTTTAATTCCGAGCAGAAATACAGAATTCGTGTTGCAGACTGAATGTGTACTCACGCTGTCTGGAAACATTATTGCGGCTGTGTATCCTGTAATATTTTCTAACCTTTTTTGTAGATCCCTCTGGGCCAATGGAGGGAAGAACACTTTCTCGGGTTTGGGAGATTTGGCTCAGTTCGTTTTTTTCTTTTGTTTGTTTAGTTTTGCTGTGTTTCACAGTGGCAATGTACTCACTCTCCTTGGCACTTTGCTGCGGAGTCTGAGCCACGGGGACGCTTGGAGCAGTTTGTTTTAGAAAAGAAGCAATGAAGTCAACTCTTGTATTAGCGGGGTGGGTTGGTGGAGGGATGGGGGGGGCAGCTTGTCCTCAAGTTCTCACGCATAATATTTGGAATAAAATGCAAACACCTCGAACGCTCGCAGCTGTAACCGACTTGCTTAAAACTCTAATTCTCTTTGGCATTTCCCTGCAGACTGATTTCTCAAATCCTCGATATTTACACCCAAAATATTAAACTTAGGAAGGGCACAGTGTGTTCTTTCTGTGTGTGAAGGTTGGATTGAGATAAACTAATTCCTGAGAAAAATAACACTGGTAAATTTAGAATTGGCTTTTCATTAGCATAGAAGGATATGAAGTGAGTCTGTCGACATTTAGTGGTTCTGGGGTGTAATCTGAACAAAGGACCACCTTCACCAAGTCCTGTCCTTAGCCCTAACACTAGCATAGTTTCATTTGGCATTTGTGGCCTAAAGTGGCATCTAAGTGACAGAGGATCCCATGATCTCGTGTAGGATTAAAGCAATTGCCTTAAAATCTAGATCATCAGACAATGAGTTTTTGTTAAACATCTTCACTGTCCCATTGTTTTGGTTTTGGTTGAGATGTTTCGGTGACAATTGGGTGGAATGTCATGAGATCTGGTGATGATAATCGGCCGCCCTCAAGAAGAACTCGAGTGTCGCTTAAAAGCTTTTGGGCCCTTCAGAATTTTCTACACTTCTGCATAAAAATGAAATGGTTGTCAAGTGTTCTCTTGATGGTGGATTCATAACCATTAACGTAAGAGAGGCTTTCAGTCGCGGAGAAGTTAGCCTGGGTTCTTTTGTGCCTCTTGCTTCTGGAGTGGTCTTTGTTGGCTGACCGCTCCTGTGGAGGGTAAAAGTCATTTGTTCACAATCTGTCTGACTGTGAATTTGTAGATTCCGAACTCTTCGGTTATTTTGTTGCCTTTTCCGGCGAGATGAGCAGCAAGGACTTTTTTTTTTTTTTTCTGAGGTAATCAGAAAGCTCTATGTCCATGCCATCTTTCAATAACATGTGTTGTGAAGATCAGACTGACAAATCCCAGATTTTTAAAACCCGACAGGGCACTGACTGACATCTGAGTCACACTAAATTGATTAAAAACAATCAGAACAGATGGACTCCAATTTGGCCTCGAAATTGGATTCCAAGAAAATGTTTGCACCTCCAATGTAATATTGGTACATTTTCCTGAATGACCAAAGACACGTATAATATGTTTTGTTCATGTTGTGTTTATATGTTTGATTGATACTTACAAGACTTATGAGAAAATCTGCTGATGTTTTGAGTAACGTTGAAATATAGAAAATCTGAAATGGCGTAAAAACTTTTAAGAGTGTCTATCCACGCTTAGTGCTAATTAGCGAACATGCTAAACTAAGACTCTTAACATCAGTTTTATATCCACGCTAACCTGCGAGCATAAATTTCTTTGGACTATCTTAGTATAGCCTACATTTTAATTTAAGCAACTTAATTTCTGCATTTTGAAGATACAGAGAATGGATCTTAATGTGAAGAATTTTCCTCTACACCATGCTCAACGCTGACCTATATATACTGTATATATACAGTACACTTCAAAATGCCAACACAGAATGATTACTTTTTTCTACTTGGTTTAAAATTAGAAGATTCTTTATCATCTGCATGAAAAGTCAGTGCAGCCGTATAGAAGACAGTATAACTTCACATTGCAAGACAACATCATGAAAAAGAAATTAATTCAGTCTCCTGGCAGCTACGACTGTTGCAGCAAAAGCAATGTTTGATGAAGCGTTTGATGAAGTCAATTAACGAGCTCCGTCCACACTCAAGATAGAAGAAAAGCCCAGAATGGCTACGTCAAAGCGGCAACAGCCTTTGAGCTTGTTAACTTTGCACGTGGTACCTCAGCGGCGCAGCAAATCACAAGACTAGACTTCTAAACTGTCTGTCCAGCTACTTGCCATTTAAGAGTTCCAAAAGAGGAAGCAGGAAGAAGTCAGTGAAAGTGCAGATACTCATGCAGGAGCTACGTGACGAGACATAATCCCGCATCACCCAGAGAAGACAGAAGAGCTGGAAAAGACAGGAGGGAGTTAAGTGAAGGAAAAAAGACAAAAGGTTGTTGGTGGTTCTTGATCTCTCTATGAAGGAAATTTTTGAGCAAAGCCATCTGGTGTGAAAGCATCTTATGCACATGTCCAGTCACTTCGTAAAGTTTTTTTTTAGCTTTAATGATTTTATTTTTACACTGACCTAAGATTTCTCTTTTAAGTCAACCATGAAATATGTAAGTTGTGGTAAATTGTTAAGCCAATCCGGGTCTGGAGTCGCACCAATCTGTTGAGCCAGTCAAATGTTCTGGTGAGTCTTATGCGGTGACGGCCAAAAGAGTACCAGCAACCTAATCATATGCATCATCTGAGGACCACTGAGTGGATTTTGTTCACAACAAAACGGCTGCTTTCGACGAAACCAGATGTTTCAAATCATCTGTCACATATCCTTTAAAGTTATTTCACTCTCAGCAACTTTTATGACTTACAATTAACAGCGATTAAGGTATTTATCGAGAAACCATGCGTCATCGCGTGACTGCGGCTTGGCCGAGCTAGGTATGATATTTAAGTGCAGCTGATTCTTCATGCTGTTTATTACTGCCTGTTGGGCGCCATTGACGTTGGCTATTTTTACACGGATGCTAGTAAGGCTCTGTGTAGCCTCTTCAACTGGAAAACGGACGATTGAACGATTTGACCCAATCAGAATGAATTTTCAGTTGGATTGAGATGGTGGTGTTCATAAACTTTTCACTCACAAGTAACACTAAACCATCATCTATATATACAGTATATATTCTTCCATACCAGCGATGCGAACAAACTTAGTGAAAACTTAGTGAAGACACTCTTCTTCTATTTCTGTATTTCCAGAAGATTCTCTGCTCCACATTTGAAATAACCACATCTAATGTGTCAAAAATGTTTTATTCTGATTGATGTGTTGGCGCATGTAAACATATATACGTCTTATTGCTATATTTGCACCCATGTGATGCGTCGGGAACTCTAAACAGAATTATGTAAATCCGGCTGAAGAAATATTGTCCATGGAAACTCGTGTGACAGAAGCAATACTTGGAAAATAATTTGGTCGCCTGTCAGTTTCTTCTGGTAGAGGTGTGCATGACGTATGGCGGTAGGGAACATATTTAATTGTATGTCTACAGTCTGCTGAAATAGCAGATTAAAAACATAACAAGTGGAATGCATGCAGCCATTTTCTCTGTCTGCCACCATGGCCACCACAGGTACCTGTGTGTGGATGAATCCTGATAGATCCCCATTACCCCGGGTGTGACCCCTCGCAGCTCAGTTCATTAAGCTAGCCACCCAAGTGTTTGCGACTGAAGTCCAGATTTAATCACAACTTCCATCCTCTTGCCAATCACAATTAGCTCCTGATAAGCCTCTCCAGGATGGCACCCGAGGGCCCCCGCACACAGACAAAGGTTAATTTGCGAGCAGCAAGGGCCCAGCCACGAGGCCAAAGGTCACCTGATTGAATACATGGAAGGATGTGTGTGTGTGTAAGACGGCGGGGCTTGGCAGCAATTACAAAGTTCATCAGTATTCATGCGCTTCATTCACGGGTAATGGGTACATTACCTTCAAAGAGGTGCGCTCATTGGATGTGGCCCTTAATGGGAGACAGCTCGTGGGTAGTCTTTAGGTAGGCGAAATTTAGAAGTAATTTCTTCACCATTGTCTTTAAAAGTCTCTTCACACATCTTCACACGGTCTCTTTGATCTGCTCGGTATCACAGCAGTGTTGCTCTGTTGGCTTTGAGATGTCTGTGGCGAGGAATCTCAGCCCTGTCAGAACTTAAGAACTCATGCAGCATACTGTGGAAGTGGAAAATGTTTTCCTCAATGCATATCTAACGTGGTTAAAGGCAGTCATTTGAAAGCAGTTCACAAAAAAGGGGGGTTACTTGTTTTTCGTACCTAGCGTTTTTACATCTGCGGTTGTTCAAGTGAGACTTTGACTCTTTTTCAAGAAATGTTGAACACATAAGCAATAAAACACAATTTCATGCCATCAGATTTTATGTACAAAGTCCTGCCATGGATAAATATGTACACAAAAACATTGCTTGCGCTTACGTTCCAGTAAGACACAGCTCTTCCAACTTGCTAACATTAGCACCAAGCACTGCCAACTGGGCTACAAAGGCTTTTGAAAAAAAATAAAAAATAAAATACCAAAGCCACACCACCGAACATGTCACAGAATACCAATTTAACAGAAGAGACGGGCTAGTTTATTTTGCTCTGTTTATGATTTCATCTCTCTGACCTCGCGTCCTGTGGTGCAATGTCATTTCCAGGCCAGCTGGCAGCGGGGACATGTGAGATTGTGACGCTGGACAGGGACAGCAGCCAACCGCGGCGGACCATCGCCAGGCAGACGGCCCGCTGCGCCTGTAAGAAGGGCCAGATCGCCGGAACTACAAGAGCCAGACCCGCCTGCGTGGATGGTAAGAGGAGGAGACCCAGGCTTAGCTTGCCGTCTTCTTTTTGTGAAAGCTACTCGGAACATGTTTTTTTTTCCCGGGGCACGCTTGACTTTTGCATCGAATCATGTTGGCCTTCAAGCACAGACAAATTTAATGTAAAATTTAACGATACCAAAGTGGAGACTACATCGACAGACTCGGGGGCAGTCAGAGATTGCCTGTTTTTTTTTCTTAAGTTAGGCTTTAAGGTGGATAAACCTACAATGTGGAGCAAAGTGGATCACAAGCCTTTCTTTATGTTAGTAAGACCTGCACCAAATCTGTTTACAGTTGAATCGTTCCAAAGAGCAGCTCCAGGGGGTTTCTAAATCCCCCACCAACATATGGGCTTATATTTCATGGAATACTGACACTATTTGTGTGTTTTCCAGCACAGTTAGAGTGCTTCATTAGTATTATCTTTTATAAAGGGCGGAAACGGTTAGCTGATTAAGAAATTAAATGATCGACAAAAAGCTAATTGCAACTATTTTGACAAACAGTTATGTATGACAACAAAAAGTCACTCTTTCAAACCCCCGATGTGAGTATTTCCTTGTTTTCCGAGCCATCCGAGGCTGAATCTTTGGCTTTTGGACGGTAAGTTGGACAAATGGAGCAATTTGAAATCATCACCCTGGGCTCCAGGAAATCGTGATGGACGTTGTTTCACTATTTTCTGTCATTTTCATGAGCGAAATTATGCAAAAATTCACATTATTTGCAGCTAATTTGCAGCTGAAGGCCTGACAATTATGATTCTGACCAACATTTTCTAAATAAATTGGGGGAAAAAAAAGAAGAGTGGATGATCTAGTTAATCAGTCATGCGAAAAACTGAGTACACAGAAGTGTTGCAGGGGGTTTGCGGCAGGCGGGCCATGTACTAAAACCCTGAAACGTTTGGCAAATGGAAAAAAAAAAAAAAAAATGTTCATGGAAAAGTAGCCAAGAACAAGAATTTCAGCAGTAACCCGCCAGAGACTGGAGGACAAGTGTGCAAAACATGTACATGGAGGGTAATACAAGCTTTTGAGCCAGGCATGTACCACAGAAGAATGCAATTTATGTTAACGATGTTAATTCTGCGGGACAAATGATTAAAAAACTACCGTTTTTTACAACCTGGACCTTATTTCTGGCATAAAATCTGTTTGTCTACTCACTTATATAACCTTGGTGTCATTTTTAGTCATTCATAAGATATTTAGCTCCAGTGGAGCGCCGCGTATATCCATATAGTGGGAGTGACAGGGGCACTGAAATGCAGCCTCTAAATAGCGCATTATTTGCCAGGAAACTTGTTAATTTCACCAATATTTCGTTATGATACACTAGTGCTATTCCCCGTTGAGTCCGGAGTTGCCTGTTATCATCATCTAACCTAACCTCTGATCTGGATGATGTCATCTCTGAGCGCCACGCACACTCCGCGCGGCTTGATACTGCTAGTTTTTTTAATTTTCCAATTCTGAGGTTGCGGACGACAACTTTGTTTATGATGGACGTTGTTACGGTTTTGAGCCAGAGTATACGGGTGAGGAGCTCGTTGAAAGGAGGATGCGGAGGCGGAGAGAGGAACAGCTGGCCAAAGAACAACAAACTGCTGCACGTTCGCGAATAGGTAACGGGTAACTCCGGACACAACGGGGAGTAGCACTAGTGTACGATAACAAAATATTGGTGAAATGAACGAGTTCCACGCCAGATAATATGTTATTTAGAGGCTGCGTTTCCGTGCCACAGTCACTCCCAATATTTTGATACACACGGCGCTCCACTGGAGCGAAATATCTTCCGAACGACTAAAAATGACACCAAAGTTATATGGGATTATATTTTATGCCAGAAATAAGGTCCAGGTTGTGAAAAACAGTAGTTCGTCTTTAAAGAGAAACCTTTGCTTGTTCAAATATCCCCAAAAGAAATTCAGAAACTGTGAATTTCATTGAGCTTCAGTGGCAATAGTTAATCATAGTAAATGGAAATAAATGCACGTTTTTAGCCAAGTGGAAAGTAATAACTGATACTTAGGTTCTCTTACACATGTCCACTTCAAGAACCCTGTATCTCCAAAATGACAGTTAGTTAGTTTTTATTTAAACATTTCTACATCTGTAGTTGCATGGTTTCCATTGGACATGGATGAAATATGTAAGAGAGAAGTGAGAATTCACAAAAAAAAAGAAAAGGTTGTTTATAGTGGAGACAAAGAGCCTCATTAGTTGTTGCCATGGCGCCCTCACATACGTCTATTTAATGAGGCGAAGCTTTCGTCTTCTTGAGTCCTTTCTCTAATAAACCACTCTGGCTCCATGACAGCTCAAAGAATTTTAGGAAAATCTTATAAAGACGAGAACACATCTCTGTCTGACATCTTCATCCCACTCCCTCTCAAGAGTGCCTGTCACTGCCTCTCATGAGTCTGTCTCTCCCCCGTGACGTGGCCTCTACCCTTGGAGGGAGGGGAGGTCGCGTGCTCAGGTGTAGGCAGAATAAACGACTCTATTATCAAGGAAGACCTGCGGCGAACTGCAGCGCCCAACGTCTTGTTTTGCCCGTTATTCAACTGTGTCCTCACAGTTGCGCCTCTGATTGGAGGTGCTGGGCGTCCTCCGTGCGCTGTTTGACTGTTTTTACCTGCTGGTCGTATGAGGCAAAGGCTTCGCACTATGTTCAGACAGGCGAGGAGCTGGCAGTTTGTGTGGCAGGGAGTGTCGAACGTCGTCTGACCTTTCCCCCCCCAAAGTCATATTCTTCCTGTGGTCAAACGGCTCTGTTTCAGTTCTGTAATGTAAAATCTGATCTTGTAGACATGAACCACCTCCTCTCTGGAGTCTCTCCGCCGCCCCTACTCTTTTTGCCCGTGAGTAAGTGGTATGCGTATTTCATAAATCCACAGTAACTAGATAAAATCAGAAGGTATTTGTCACAATGGGCTCCATGGAGCACTGTGGCATTTTGTGTAGACTAGATACTCCGACATTCAAGAGAGCTCACGCTTATCAGCCTGCTTGAAGAGACCAGCTGGACGCCAGCCCCAAACATCTACTGATCCGAAGAAAAAAAATACAGAATGAAAAGAAAACAGCTGTATGGTGTACAGTATATACACATGTAAGAAGTAAGTAATGGGGCACATTGCAGTATTGCTCTCAAGTGATTCATCGACATACACAGGGTTTTTTGTTTTGTTTTTTTAATCACAATTACAAAAAAAAAATACAGAGTAGTAGATTTTTATTAAAAATTATATAAAAAAATAATGTATATTCACTCATAAACAATAGCTATTTTATGCTTATGCAACAATTATTTTTGGCACATTGTAATATAGCCTGTTAAAAAAAAATACAGAAAATAAATCAAAAATTACAAAAAATTCACCTGAAGAAGACATATGGGCCACCTACATTTTGAAAATTAAAAGATATATAACATACAGTATATGTATATGGTATCTATATATATATACATATATAATAGTGAATTGGGCACATTTTAATATTCCTCTTAAGTACCTCTCAAGAAAAAAAAATTATATTAAAAATCTATATATTTTTACAAAAAATACAAAATTAGAATTAGTAATAATCAATCAATAACTATGTAATGAATATGTAATAGTTAATGGGGCACACAGTAATATAGTCTCAAGTTCTTCCCCAACATACACAGCCTTAAAAAAAACAAAAAACAAAAAAAACTATTTTATTTTTTTCTGCTATCTATAAGGAGCTATACCTTTTTTGTAGTGACCCAACCTGTGCTGATATTGCCAAGTTATTCCTGGGTGTTCCTTTTAGCTTTTATTAATAGCTCACTGACACAGAATTAAATTAGAGACTATACAGTAGATCATGTTACTATACTGTAGGCAATATGAGCTGTGTTCTGCTCAAGGTTTGTTCCTTTTAAAAAGTGAGTTTTTCCTCATCACCATGGCCTTAGTGCTGGCTCTGGGGGCTTCAAGCTCCGGCTTCTGTAAAGCATCTTGAAACCATTTAGATTGTTATTGGTGCCATATGAATTGAATTGAACTGAAGTGGAAACTACTTTGTGTTTGTAGCCTGCTGCAGCCAGATTAAGTTCTCATCAGAATATGAGTGTGGATATCACAGAGCCGAGTCCCCAGCTGAAGGTAGCAGATATGGAAACAACCAACAGGAGTGTAGATGGCAGATGGAGGAAGGTAGAGACTTCAGCTGAGGCGCTGTGGACAACCAGGACGAGTTGGAGGACTATATGACTTGGGACCGAGTGTCTCAGATAACACGGGCAAGCGGGTCATTGGATGGGAGGAGTGATGCTCAGAGGATATAGACCAAATGTGAGAACAGATCTTCCTTATCGAAACTGAAGCTTGGATGCAGTTTAACTTCTAAATTTATTCAACATACTTAATGTTACCGTGAAAATGTTGCAAAGATTTCACATCCAAAGCACATGTGCCCATATTAGTTAAGGGTTTTATTTTGTTGTATTGCATGGCTGATTTTGAGTATACACGTACACAAAGGCGCATGTGTGTGTGCGTATCTTTCTCACTGTAATTCACTGTTTTTTTCCACATTACACTTTAAAAAGCAAAAAAAAAAGCAAAAAAAGAAATAAGAGTGACACACACAAACACACGCTTTATTGCTGTTCATGTTACAAAGTCCCACAGCTTGACATTATTGCCATGCAAATCTGAGACGCCGGTCTCCGCAAATGCAATCTTATTTGTTTATTCAGACTCAGACTCTGCTCACTCGGGGGACATGGAAAAAGAGCAGGGTTAGGAGGGAAGTGGTGGAGGGAGCCGGTGATGAAAAAAAAAAAAAAAAAGACCTCAAATGCCACAAATGGGATTTCAATCAGCTTTAATCTGCCCGAGTCCTTGAGGTCCGCTCTCCGTTGTAATGTGCCTTTACCTTGGCCGACGCGACCGGTGTCCTTCATGCTTCAGGCTCTGTTCGCGCCGGTCAACCCGTGCATACGCCGTAATCCGCGCCTCCATCAGCGGCCTGCCGCGGCTTCCAGGACAGCACCTGGTAATGAAAACAGAGGGAGTGGCGCGGCGGCGTTGATCCCGAGGAGTCCTTCTCTGGCGTTGTGCGTTTTCCCTCTACCCGTTCCCCCGTATGTGTTTATTGCTTTGAGGAGGTGAAAATGGGAGATAAGCCGCCAACATGATAAGCTTTCGGTTGCCGCGCTGTCTGGTGCGCAAATCCATAAGGGGACTGGCTTGGAGTAGAGAAAACAAAACCCTCCAGAATTGCATCTCGTTGCATGAAATGCCGTCTGACCCTTTCTCTTAATCCATGTCTTATTTCTTCCTCTCTGCTCCTGCTCTTTGCTATTTACCATTCTCTCTCTCTTTGTCACACACAGTTTCACTCTTAAAGTCCTGCTCCCTCTCTCTCACTCCCTCTCTTCAGTGGCTTTACCCGTTTGAGGCCTGCACCGCGCCCCAGTGCTGCATAAGTATACCCTCTAGTATCTGCAATTTCATGCTCTTGAGCCTTTTTACATCCGCGCGTGATGACTTCTAAGAGATATATTGATTCTTATTAGGAGGGTGAGGGGCTGAGAGACTATTAGAGAGAAACAGAGTTACCTACTCGTGCCGGCTGCAGGGGTGACGGAGCTACAGAAGCAGCCAACTCCGGAGACTTAGAGGAGCTTGTTGCGGGTCAGTGTAGTCGTGGCAGCTCAGCGGGGAGCCGCCGCCTGAGGTGGATATGTTTGTGTTCGGGTCTCCTTTTCGCTCAGATGCTGACATTGTCTCGCGCGTGACCCATTTTGAGAGGCTCATAAGTGTATTAACATGCTCCTCGGATGCTCTCACTTCCCGAGTTGGGAAATGGCTTTTCAAGACTTTGGTGCGTTGACGTGCTTTCAAGTCAGTCTCTCCAGTATTTGTGGGACATCAAAGAACAAAATGAAGGGGAGCTGTAGCAGATGAATAATTTCAAACGGATCCACACCAACCATATAAGTGTGTGTACATTTTTTGTATATGTTAATAGGCGCTTATATGGGATATACATTTATATAACAAGCGCTAAAACTTTGTCAGGTTTGGGTTAGCGTCATACGTGTATCAGCATTTATGATATTCATCATAAATTCAGTAAATTTTGTATTGAAATTTGAACTGATTATCAAAGTTGATTGTCCAACTGGGCAGGGATCTCATGTGAATTCTCTTTGTCGGGAATTTTGTTTTTCAATTATTCAGACAATTCCCAAAGTAATGAAGTGTCTGTGGGATGATCCACAGAGGCCCCTCCCCTCAACCCATAGGACCCAAAGGCCCCCACTAACAACATTCTGTTGCCAGACACCACAGGACACCCTCAGAAGGCCCATGTCCATTCTCTGATGGGTCAGAATTGTTTTGGAGGACTGTTTTGGAGGCCTATAGTGTTAGGATGGTGGTCATAATGTTACGCCTGGTTGGTGTATCATTTTTATTTTACTAATTCTAACTTAAGAAGAAGAATTTTCTTAGAAAACATATGCTCTGAATCTAAAATATATTATTCAGTGAACACAATGTCCCCATAAAATCTTAGTTTCTTACTGAAACCTTCTTCTGTGTGTGTCACACTGGGGTCAGCAGAAACAAGAATAATCTTGATAGCAACATCTTATGCCTTGTTTCCACCAAGCAGTACAGTACAGTTCGGTTCAGTTCGGTTCGTAATTATTTATGTCTCCATGGTGAGAATTTTTGAAGAGTACCCAAATAAGCGTACCGAACCGTACCATTTTATGGCACCCTTATGTTGGGGTACCAGTTTGTGGTACGGTTTAGAGACACGCCCATTGCTGTTCAGTGATTGGATGAGGGAGAAGTCGTCATCGTGCGCGTGCGGTAAAGTCCTCAAACTATAAACACTGGCGCCATTTTGAGTGGGTCTCTAGAGCGGTACCTTTTTCAGTGGAGACACAATCTGTACCGGACCGCACAAAACCATTCCGTACCAAATGGTTAAGTCCCGAACCGAACTGTACTGTACTGCTTGGTGGAAACAAGGCATTAGTGACAAACCTTCGCCTGTTTTGACACAGTTAAGGAGCAACGGTAGCATTTATTTAAAGTAATATTTCTGTCCACCTGGTGAAAGCCAGTTCAACAATCTCTCTTTTATCTCCGTTTTGGGCTCCTCCTTCGGGAAAAACCTGGCCGTTAACCACGCCACCACGACAGAGGTGAGACGATTTGAAGGAGAGCCTGTTAAAACCTGTTTCATATATAAAAATAATGCTCCAAATCTTTTTTTTTTCTTCAGTGCTGTTTCAGGTATTTCCGTTTTTCATCTTGAGCGGCGACCTCCCTCAAAATACTGACTGCTCATTTTTTTTTGTGCATAGCTTCGCAGATTGATTGAACATAAAAACTGGTTGAATATGCAGTATCCCTCTTACGCTGACATTTTTTTTCTTTTCGTTCGTCTTCAAGTCAGTTAATTATGTTCGGAACTGTCCCGATGCGATTCCTGATTAAACCACCCAACAGCAAATGTAATAATTACGATTTTCCTGTGCACCGTGTACAATGCAACACAGTTTTCACTGTACGATGTCCGCTTATAGTTACTTAAAGTCCTTCTTCCACCACCGCTGCAAAATACGATAACTTGTTTTGTCACTTCTCCAGAGCTGCGCTGTGAACAATAGGAATGACTAGATGCACATCCCTGGGTAGCTTGCATATGAAGGATTGTTCCAGCGAATCAGGCAGTGATAGAGACAACAGTATGCGTCAGGCTCAGTCTCTGGGCTATTAGACAGTACCAGAGCTCCAATCATACTGCATCAGCCCGCTGGTTTGATTTGATCCTGGGAGGAAAGGAGGGGGCCGCAGCCTGTTGGGAAAACATGTCATGTCATCTCTGGTAGCCAGTTAGCTACCGCGGCGCTGTCCGGGGGGACCGAGACTGGAAAGGACGGTCCAGTGGTGAATCTGTAATGTCACCCCCTTTTTTTTCTTGCCCTTTCCGTTTCACATACACACACGTGCGGCACAGGCTGAAGACGGATGACCAGGGAGTGCGGCCTTGTCAAAGCGAAAGGAGAGAGGGGGGGGGGAGTGAGGAAGGACAGGCATATGGGGACCGCAGCCTGAGGTGGGACACTTCTCCTTGGGTGTGCTGGCTTAGAGGCTGTAGCCTCTAAACTGGAGCGAGACACAAATCACACGGTGCTTTTTATACACCAGTCACACGCAGGACAGGCTGCACCTCCTCTCTGTTTCTCTTGTGCGTCCAGTTTTATTTTCTTATTCACGCTGATTTACAAAACCCATATCCATCGCATAAATCTCCCATTCATCATTCAGTGTTGCGAAAAAAAAATCCAATCTTGAATAACGACAGTATAATAACACATGTATAAAATATATAAAATCCACAACCCCTCGTTTTGCTGCCAAATTTTTTTTTCTTTTACCCTGTTTTCACAACATCAGCAATCATTTTATTGAAAGAAAACATGTTTTTCATCCCGCGTTCAGTCTGTTGTATATTGAGCGACTTGTACGATATGTGGTGTGGATCCATTTTGGAGCATCGATCAGCATCTTGTGGCCTGTAATTCCAGGGACGGCATTTACCAAACAACTTCAACTGAAATAACAAAAAAAAAAAAAAAAAACCCGAAGAAATATGGTGGAAATAACAAAACGCACAAATGGCCTCAGCCGACTGGCTTTGGGGTTATAGTGAAGGCATAAATGCGTCTGCTGCTGACAGTTTCATTCGCTGCTCTGGCGGGACACTCTGACAGGAAACATTACTGCACAGGGTTCCACAAAATCTATTTTATACATTTCCTTTTTGAATAAAATCAGAGAATAAAGTCTTGGAAATGAGATGAAGAAAAGTCTGTCAGACAGCAATACATGAAGATTTAATTTCTAGACTTTTTAGATTTTTAATCTAAACTTTTGAAAGAGTTGAGGTTTTGATGCATCATTTAAAAACCGAAGTGTTTCTCTTCTTTTTTTTTTTTCTTTTCCAAGTCCATTAACTCATCTCCATAGCAAGATTTAACTCAAACATCTGAAATTCTATGGAAAAGAACCAGGAAACCTCCACCGACCACACACCCAGTCCTGTTCAATTCTAACCGATTTATGCAACACAACAGATCCAAGTTTCCCAGACTCTATTGAATGTGTCTGTGTCTAGTCTGATGGAGAAAGTAAACTTCTCCATCCCATCAGTGCATTTAATTCTCATTTCTTAAACCGAGTCCTCTAGTGATGGGAAGTCGAGGTCTCTTCAAAGATTTTGGCTCTTTTTGCCCAGCTCCCTTAGAAGAGTCAGTTCTTATGGCTCCTAAACAGCTTTCAAATGGCTCTTAATTTAGTTTCACTTCCTAATTTCACGATTGTGTTTTTGTTGTCGGTAAGCAATTTTTCATAAAAGATTTATTTTCATGTTTTTTTCATTATAATAAAATACAGTTACTATTGTGTAACATTTCAAACAAAGCTTCAAACGAACAACTGAACCACAGCAAACAAATCATATAAATACAGACCAATGTCTTAACATTATGACACTTTAGATAAAAGTCTGTGTGCTCTTTGGCATTCAGAAATACCAGATGCCTCAGCTTGGAGGTCTAGTTTTATATGTTGTGGTTTTAATGTTATGAGCCCAGTCAGTCCTCGCATGTGGTTGGTCTCTTTGAAACGGCTCGTTCGCCAACGACACATCAGCTACCTCCACTTTACCTGCCTCTGTATCCACCCATTTTCTGGTAATGGTTGTTTTGTTATCCTCAACATGAATTCATCTCTGGTCCTAGATAAGTGATGTTCATTTGAGCAAAAGTATAATACCTCAATTGTAAAAGCCCCTCCAAACCTCAACGTTTTCTCCATGGGCTTCTTTATCTCCGGCCTATAAGGGGAAATAAATAATACCTAATAGAAACACATCCCCAGAAGACATGAGAACGTTTTATCTACTCCACGCTTTCTCCTTGTATCTTGATTTTACTTTTGTGCTGTTTTTTTTTAAATTGCCTCTCCAACAACAGGGGTCTAGCTGTTTCCCACTACTGCTCAATAATCTCTCGCCATTCGTCCCCTAATAGCACAATGTTAGCCCCTCTCTCCCGATCTCCTTTTAGATCTTCAGTGAAAATGTTTTCATTCGTTGCCAAACTCTGTTTCATCAGATACTTTTTTACATTCAGCTCATTTCCAGTGCAGACATTTGATTTTGGCACATTAAATGATAATTATGGTTGTTTTGTACTAATCTGTTGAGTTACATTAAATATTTCTGCAACGCTCCCTTGCAGAGTTGTTTCTGCTGTTTTGTTTTGGAGCTGCATGAGCTCTGAGAAGCTGACAAAATAGCAGTCGCACCTCAACCATTACTGAGGCAACTTGCTTCAAATGTCAAGTCATCGGTTTTACAGGCTGTGAGAGAATGATAAGGAAGGAGTCCCAAATGAGCATCATCTCAAAAAAAAACAAAAAACTTTTCTCCTTATTTTTTGGGGGGCACTCAGAATTTTTGGAAAATATTACTTTGGAGCTCTCCCTCCAGAGCGGCTTCCTATCAAAGGCGCTCCATCATTGAGTTTCCACTCACACAAGTGCTGAACTGAACTGGTTTGTGTTTTGCAGCGTGACGAGCAGAAAAATAATACAAAGAACGCTTGTGTTTTCTCCCGCAGGGCGAAAAAAAACTGACAGGTTGCGCACATTAGCATAAAAATAATGTATATAAGTGTCGCGCTCTGGCTTTCATTCATGTGGCAGAGTTACAGTAAGTTTTTCTATCCATTAACCTTGCATTATGTTGCTCTGGATCCTCTTCCCTTTTGGATTCCTCAATGAGGCAAATCCATTTTTCGCTGTCACTTACAAGTTCTTATATAAAAAAAAATAAAAAATAAAAATTGATTGGTCTTAGGTTACATGCGTTCAGAGATTCTCTTTCACGCCACGGCTGATAGCCGAGTATTTCATCACATCTCCCTGCGATGCCGTGACCACTTCTGCTAAACAGATTGACTGCCATATTTTTTTTTTTTCTTCCCAGATGATGGATGTTAACTCGGCCGAACATGAATAAGTAGTCCGCCGGATGTGTGGGGCTGTGTGTGTGCGCAGGAGTAATTCCACATGCATACATCGACTGTAAATATTTAATACCCCAGATGATATAGCTCACACAGATGCCATAATGCATCCAGGCAAGCCATTACGTCCTCCCTTAATGAAGCTGCATTATCCACGTATACCTTCTGCCCAGAACACCCCCTCTCCACCACCACCCCTGCACTCGGCGTTCATAAATCTGCAGGCGCAATGTGATGAAGTGGACCCAGGTGTTCCAAGGTTCTGAGATGTTGATAACGTCAAGGGGTTATTGATACCCTATTGTTGTGCGTCTTGCTCTCTGTGTTTTATTATAATTAATCCGGCTTGAATGAGAAAGAGGCCACTGAAGTTCTCTCGGCGAGAGCTTCACAAGCGCGTGTGAATATGATGAAAAGGTTTCAAAACGCGACATGTTTTCAATGAGGTTCTTGTGCTTTTATTCCGACGCTGGAATCAGATGTTATCCAAGCAAAAGTGAGTCACCGGCAATTTTGTTCTAGACTGGCGGGGGGGCAGAAATCTTTGTTGATTCAGTGCCAAATCCTTCAGCTGAAGATCAGCTCCGTACTAAGTGTTCATGAGGAGGGATGCTGGCTCGGTGGATTGCCTTTGTGTGCCGTGTGTCTGGCTTTCAAATGAGCCATCGGGCTCTTGTGTTGAAGTATCACAGAGTTCTTTATGAAGTGAGATTCTTAGGCGAGGCCCGGGGCACCAATTGCTTGGCCAGCCTGCTAGAGTCAACCCCAACATCCTGGCCTTGTAAATCTGCAAAAGCTACATCCTAGCTTGTCTTCCTAGAACGTAGGCCGACTTATACGAGACGCCACAACCTATACGTTCACTTACTCTAAAAGCACACAGATTAAATAAATCAGCAGCTTCCAGCCATCTACTCTAGGACTTTCTCATTATGTCTTCATCTCTGACACCTCCCCCGTCAGCAGCCGAGGGTGGCGAGGACACCGACGCTGCCTTTTTAGCGCCACGCACCGCAGCGTGCCTTCCTAAACGCCCTGTCCTCTGCGCCTCCCACAAGTGTGCTCACGGGCACTGTCGTGGTTGATGGTCCGTGCTTTCACAATCTCGCTGGTCTAATTGGAAGAGAATAGCCCCCGCCGCCGTGAGCGCGTGTCCAAGGGGCTATGTCTGTTCTCGAGCCTACGGGCTACAAACAATTAATAAATAATTACTGCTCCTACAGAGCCCCTTGGGGGCCCAGGCCATGATTTAAGGCAGGAGGAGGGTGTCAATGAGTCTGTGGTCTCAACTACTGCTGTGACTGAATAATTAAAGATTGCTTGTTAATTTGGTTGCATGTGCACTGATTGCCATCCAACGCAGCATTATGCCATGTGTGTTTAAAGAGACGGATCATCCCAAAATCAAATATACATGTTTTAACTCTGGGCTTTGGAGCTATTTATCAGTCTGGACCGACTGTTCCAGAGTTTTGGAGATGCCGTCCTTAGGGATTTGCTGCCTTCGCTCAAATATAATGGCATTTGGCTTGTGCTGCCCCGAGCGCCAAAAACAAAATACTATCGAAAAAAAAAAAGAAAAAAAAAACTCCACAGCAATTCTGTCTCATTTCAAAAATCACAATCCTGTAACTCAAGAAAACCCACAGACCTTGTTGAGAAAACTTTCACGTAGGAAACACTCACAAGCACAACAACTGTATATTACCGTGCACATTGAAGCGTGGGCTATTGTACGTTATATTCAAGAAAAGGTAGAAATCTGTAGGGGTAGTAGCAGTAAAATGATATGATAAAATACAGCTGAAGCCCACATTATTATAAATTCCAAAGCATACGGTATAGTGGAAGCAACTGAATGACTCGAGGCCATCACTGGGTGCACAAAAAAAAAATCCATATATATATCTTTTAAACTCGTCAATATTAAAATTACATATTCAGTTTTTCTGCATACTTTGCCAACCTCAAGTCCCACAGACCTTTGGTTTCCCCACACAGTGGACACAAATGAACTTCAGCGCCACACTTTTGTATACCTGCGTTAGACGAAACAGAAGCATTCACAAAGAAGAAAAACAATTTGGGAAACCTTATCTAGCAATTACGATGACTTACTATCTCATAATTACCAGATTTGGGTGTCATAAGTGAGAGAAAAGCTCTAATTATCACGAGATCCTGATAATTAAAAAAAACAAGGCACAGACTGGAACCGTTCAGAATTTTTAAAACGTGTTTAGTATCAAATCAATTCACCGATAGTTGCCACTGCTTCCAAATGTACACAGCAAGAAGGAACTGCTGGAAGATAATTCGGCACACTTAATTTCTACTAAGAACTGTGCAGTTTACCACGATTGTGTCAGCCACGTTTATTCAACAGTTCCACAGTATGATCATTTTACGTCTCCATAGGCTACATCCATGTCTTTACATAACTGCATGTTCATTATGTCTCTGCCAACAGCTGCAAAGTTAATATCAATTCATATACGGAGGTTGAAGATCACTAGAGCAATGTAAGACATGAAGGCCATCCTAGTAGCTCAGTGTAACAGTGACAGTTTATCTGGAATAGTCACAAAGCATGATATGCTGTAGTGACGAATCCGTGGCTGGCACAAGGCCTGTTCTAAGCTGCAGTTGTCTTTCAGAGCTCGGCTCAGGACCTTTCGCGTGACTGTTTTCTTTCTTCCTCTTATGTCAAGAAAGCAAAGTCGGCACAAACGTCCTCAATATATGCAGGAGGGGAAAAAAGCATTTACAGGCAGTATAGTATGATTTCGTACTTGTGTATGTTTTCCAATCATTTCCTTGAGGTCACCAAATCAAATTAAACCACTATGCCTTCTGCAAGCACTTAAGAAATCATCAGGGATTCCAGAAAAATGTCTTTGCAACATTAACAGATGTAATTTTTTTTTCCCCTCTGGCAAGCTCAGATGTGATATGTAAAAAAATAAAATAAAAAAAAGACAGCTCGTTCTTCAGTAAATTTTCAGCATTTGTCTGGATGTCGGTCTGTGGCGACCTCTGTGAGGCGTGTTGGATTGCGAGGTGGCTTTCGCCGCCAGTTCTTGATGGCAGACGAGGTGGGCCAATCATCTCTCGAACCCCCGCCCCCACACCCGCGGCGTTTGATTTCTGGCGTTGACGGAGGGCGCTGCCAAGGAGGGCTGCAACTTCCCTCACTCGTTCACTCGCTCACAGCCCCGGTCCAGCACGCGCAAGAGCCCATCTGGCACCGAGAGAGAAAGCGCTTTTCCCTTTTTAACCCCCATTACTCACGAGGTGTTGATTCCATATGATGGGTGTCAGAGCCCTGCAGTGTACATCTCCTGCACTCTCCTGCACCCACTTATCTTCCTTTCATCTCAACCTTGTGATTGCAGCTACTTTACTTTCTTTCTTTTTTTTATTCTTTGCTTTTTAAGAGCCAAAGGGACTCAGATGGTTGGGGTCCCTGTTGAATATATGGATGGATGGATAGAATGATGGAGGGTAGGTTGGATGCAGGGGACACAATGTGATGGACCTGCAACATGACATTACAGCTCTGCCGGGAGTCAAGGATCTGTGCTAGCTTTGACTGCCAGGGACGTGAGGGGAAACTCAATAGAAGAGGGGAAAAAGGGGAGGTCATATGTACCAGTCTTTATTCCTACAGTGCCAAAACACAAGCAGCAGCAAAGCGAAAGCAATTACCCGCTGCTTTGTATCATTGCATCGAGCTGACGTTGGCTAATTTTCAGCACACATGAGCTTTAATGGCGAACAAAAACCCGATGAACTGAATTTGCTTTCATGCCTCTTTTTATGTAGTTGCTTAGAAATGAGGGCACTGTGTGACTATGTGGCCTCCACCTGATTGGATGTGCGCGCGTGTGATGCTGCGGCAGGAGGCAATTTGGTGGTCAGTGGATGTAAATATAACACGGTTGTGATTATTCTTTATCTTCCTCATTAAGGCAGCGGAGGAACAGCTGCACGAGTACACCGGCCAACTAAAGAAGGGAGGCACTCTATTGTGACTGAAATGATAAAATGCATAATTAGGTAGTCAATGTTGTGTTCCATCTCGCTCTCTCTTCCCTCTCATCCCGCTCGCTCTGTCTTGTGCTGATAGGTGCAACTCCGTGTTTCCTCTCCATTTTCAGAAATGATGTCGTTCATTAATGCGACGCAGTTACAGGCAGACACCTCTCTCTTCCTTGCCGCCGCGTTTTGTCTTTGGTAATTTACCTTTATTGGCTGGCTTAGCAATTTCATCTGAACACGGGTTCATTTAATAATGCATGCGCCTCGTTGTTGTGCGCCGTTCCAAAACCCACCTGTAATTGCTGTGCAGCTGGGTGCACTCGGCTGGATGGATGCACCGGCTGAATGCATGGAGTCGGCGTATAATACAAGAAAACAACGGCCCTGTATGAATTGTTGTTGTATTTTTATGACTGATTTGATTTAAAGAAATTATTGGATATTTTTGAATAGATATGCAATGACTTCATTACCTGAGAAAATTTTTATCTGTATCTCTATCTATTGATGTCAGTACAGTAAACATGTAGCTGTATCTAGCTGGCAGTTGTTAGCTTAGCTTGGCACAAAGACAGTAGAAAAGGGAAAGGCAGGAGATTTTAAAGGCATTTAATTGATATTTTGGGAAATATTTATATTGATGTCCTTACCATGGGTTTGATAAGAAAAGCTATACCTCTCATATGCCTGTATGGTAAGTATTTGGATCTAGCTAGCAGCCGGTTAGCTTATCTTAGGGCAAAGACCAGGGAAAAAAGTAACTGTGGTTTGATCTAAAGCAATCAGTTGTTATTTTAGGAAAGGTATTTGTTTACTTCTTTGCCAAGAGTTCAATGAGAAGACATATCTCTCATTTGTCATTGTCAGTATACAATATGTAGCTGGTTCTAGCTAGTAGCTATTAGCTTAGCTTAACGCAAAGACTGGGAAAAGAGAAGGGTGGTTGAATTGTTTTAATATTTTAACAAATGTGTGGATTCACTTCTTGCCAATTAAGTGTCCGATAAAAAGATTTTACATTTTTTCATTTTTCATTTTACAGTATGCTAAATATGTAGCTGGATTTAGCTAGCAACCAATGGGCTTAACAAAAAATTTGTAAAAACTAAAGAAAAAAGCAGAATAATCTTAAATCTTAGAATAACCCTCCTTACCAGTCTATATGCTAAACTAAGCTTGCATAAATCAAATAGGCTAAATGTCTTCTTTAATATATGTTTCTGTATCATGTGACTTTAGTTCTGTCTTTAACTGATGCCTCACGTTCTTGCATTAATGCGTGTGTGTGTGTGTGTGTGTGTGTGTGTGCACTGTCCTGAAACACAACTGCAGTCACCCTCCACTCTCATCTAATTGTTTCTGCAAAGCCCCGCGAGGAGGATCGTGGTCACAGTTGTCTTTGTCCTTGGGTTGGAGCACTACTAGCTCACCTTGTTGGTTAGAAGAAAAAAAAAGGGGGGCCTTCTGTTAAATGCACACACATAAAAATGTGTGTGTGCGTGTAGATGCCTAGATGTTAGTGTACCTCAGAAGAAGGACAGACATCATTATCTCCACCCTTCACACCAACCTATCCAGGGGAACGTTTTAATCTTCCTGTTAGGAAATAGTATAAAATCAGATGAATTAAGTAAAATAGAGCCTCTCTCTTTCTCCATATGCATCACGCTCTGCTGTCACATGGGGGCAATTTTTATAAGAGCCGGTTATGGGACATCACATGGCCAAAATAATATTAGTATGGCAGTGACAGGCATGTGAGGGCAAGATGAATCTAGGATAAAAATAAAGGCAAATGAATACAAATGGTGTCTCCTTCACCTAGAGGGGGGAATAAATCATATGTGGACTAATGTGGTGTGCTCGCCCTCCCTCTCTCTTTGTCACTTTTTCGCCGCCTCACATAGACACCGCCCTCGTTCTCTTTTTCGTTGTCTTTCATTCCCTGCCTCACTTCATCTGATTAAGTTAGCTACAAAGTGTCCTTCTGTATTAATAGACTGCTCTGAGAGGTGAGCAGAGGTATTTACAGTATGTAGGTGTCAGAATGTCACTGTAGACAAACGCGGCAGGCTTTACCATCTCACTAAGTGGACCACCTGCTGTATAGATGACACAAAATGTGTATTACTCTCCACTTTTTGTTTGCTTATGCAGTCCACTGGTGACTAAAGAGCACACAAATAAACTCCTCAACTCACCAGTGTCTGCTGAAGGGCTCTCTTGCTGTAGCCGTATGCTACATTTGTGGGAGTGAAATAGTGCTTTTTGTAAAGCTGGTGTCCTGATTTGACATCTGTGCTTTGTTTTGACTCATACACTATTGCCTATCCTTGAAATGATGGCTATATCATAGAGCATGGACCTACTGTTATTGCTTTCTGTCTAGTGTAAGACCAACAATTATAGTAGTAGTTCAAAGCCATTAAAGACTTCCACGGATTCCATTTGTTTTATTAACTTTATAAATCCTTCATACTAGTTGAAAGAACTATCCTTCAATATTTTTTCATTATTGATTTTGTCAGTATTCTTTTACAAAACCATACAGAAAGCACCAAGCACCAAAACAGCAGGTGAAAGCTAGCTGCTAACCTTAGCCAGAGTTAAAACTACACTTTACATTTATGCTAGTTGTAATCTGTGTTATTGTGTTTAATGACTAAATATTTTAATATATATTAATTTTCTGTTTGTTTCACATAACTAAATTTGGTCTTTGCAGAATTCAACCATAACGAAAACTGTTCCTAAAGGTAATATTAGCTTGTCTGAATAGCAGTGATTGTATGGCTAAAGCTACAACTATAGGCTATTTGACATTTTCTCTAGGTGTTTTATGTCTTGCATATTATCCACTTTAGTGAACAAATATTTTGATGTATCTACTTCAGTGAGGCTGTTGACATGAAAAGTTCATGTAACTTAGTTTTAAACAGCTTATATTTATTAAACTGCTGGTTAATTTACCATTTTCAATCTATTGTAATATAAAATGTTAAACTAGAAAAATAGAGATATTTGTACCCAGGTAAAAGTAGCAGTTAATCTACTTTCTACACCTAGAGATCTAGGCCCTTTCTAGTCTTTAAGAAGAAGTCTTTAAGAAGTTGAAGAAAAGGCTCTAAGAAGTTGAAGGTTGTGATAGAAGTATGGGTAAAATACAAGACATCGCCAGAGTTTCATCCAAAATTCAACACCAACTTTAAAAACTATTTTCAGTTTTCACATGCAACTTGGAGAAGTTTTTCACATTGTAAAGTTAGTGTTAGAAATCCTTACAGAAATCCTTTCTATGGGCTGCATTTTGCATTGACAGCTACAGCCACCTGGGTGCCTATCTGTAAATTGGGTGTAAATAGTGACATTAGCTATTCCATCAGTTCAAAAAGACAAGAAACTTCAAAAAGACCATTTACTTTATACAGATGTCTATATTTTCCCCTGAAGATTGTCCAAAGCCATTTTGAGAATCAAACATGGACTCTTACTAGGTGTAATCAGACATAAGACAAAGGTAATACCTCAAAAACGTTTCAACACTCAATTTGCCACACACCCTACAACTGCCGTTTTTAGGACAGTTTATGCAACACAACTTTATTTTGTAGGTGCACACTAGTGCACATGCTGGCCCATTTGAGGGTTCCCTTTGGCACTCTAATCCATGCAGTAATCCACATGATTCCCCATGTCCATCTGCATGTGTTTGGTTAATTCCATTAATTCTTGTCAGTTGTCCGCACCGATGTTAGCGTGGATTAAAAATCTCCTGACACCATTTTAACACGCAAACGTGGAGCTAAGCCAGTGCGCGCAGACTGGAGAGGAAACAGCTGTGAGGCCATCCAAGGACGGATTGACCACTTTGCCAACAGACGGGCAGAAGAGAGGCAACATTAGTGATGAGAGTCTGATGTGACATTTTCTGAATGGATGACTCATAGGGCAGAAGCGAGGGCAAGTATGTGCATCGTGACATCTGCCTGGACAAGGTTATGACGTGTAATGACTGGGACAACGAGGAGTATAAGTCAGAACAAGCTAATCGGCAATGCTGGATCTTGGGATATCTGGGGCCACAATGTCAGATGAACATGGACTGCAGAAATTTGCTATGTTGTCTTTATTTTTACCTTGATATACAATTGAACCTAGGCTGCTAGCAATAAGCAAAGGTCTGTATATTTAATGCACCATTTAGGGTTGCACAAATTGACCATTTTAAGCCCATCTCCAGTCGTTCCATGGACTGTCAACTGGGTGTTCACATCACTTGCCCTGAAAAGTTATGATAATGTAATCAAAATAGTTAAATTGGTTACTAAAGGCAAAGTTAACTAATGGTTGGAGTACATATTTTAAATTAGTTACGTGTTGAAAATAATTATCGCAACCAAGGTTGCAAATCATGAACCCAAATTTCCTTTTTGAGCACATAAAAACAGCAACTGCTACCCTTTCTCCTCCCTGAAAAATGGATAAACCGAGTTGTAATGGGACCAGGCTAGACTGATTTGAGGGAGCAGAGGGCGCGTCCCGATTGATAGATGGAAGAAAAAGAAGTAAAGCTTCGTGCCAGGTGATTGTGTGTTGTGCGCACGGCCTGCGGGCAAGCAAACCTTGCTCCCCGCAAATCTCTCTGAGTCTAAACTGAGGCCAGAGGTTTGGTCCCAGGGGGAGCAACACTTTGTATGAGCACTTACCGTGGATATAGCACTTAAAAGGCCAGGGCAGCTGAAATGTGGTGTGTCCCAAAATGGGGTTTTGCCAAATAATGTTGGTTTAATGTTCTCTTGTGATCAGCAGACAGTTGTCTTTGTCTTTGACATTTGACAATGTCAAGTTTTATGCTTAAGTGCTCCTTTGATGGTGTAGTTTCTTTATAATGTATTTTAATGGGGTTTGTAACAAATATGAATATGAATGCATCATTTGTCATACTTTACTATAATAACTGGAAATACATGACAACGTGGTTTGGATTTTCTAGTCATGAACACATCGATTCAGTGTCTCTACTCCTGCCATGTTATTAGACAGAATGAGCTTTACTCAAGATAAGCAAAATATTGAAAATTACCTATTTGCATACTTTTATATCAGCCATTCTTCCAAGTCTGAAAAGCATTGCTTTGTTTTTGCTTGAAGTAAACCATGCACAGACTGTCATGGTGGAATAAAACAATTTGCAATGGGAACAGTCACCGAAAATTGCAGGCCCTGGGACACAGAGCCCTGCTGGTTTTAATTCCAGCCATTATTTCAGTGACTGTTTCACACCTGGGCTGTCTACTATCATAGAAAAAACAGCAGTGCTCTGCTTTGTGAAGGCCAGGACTGAAAGAAAAGACTGCCATAAAGGGAACAGATTCTCCTTGAAATTGTAGCTGGTGCCACTGAAAAAAAAAAAAAAAAAAAAAAAAAAAAAAAAAAAAAAAAAAAAATGGCAAGGGGTGTGTAATTATACCAGTTTATAAAAAGTTATGTGATAGTTATTGGTGCCGGCTATTAAAAAATAAAGGTTAACAGAACAAATCACAGGCAGAAAATGAAAATCCCTGTCACACTGTGAACAAGGCCAAATGTGTTTTGTTCCCGCTATCAGTTGAGCAAGCATACCTACGTGATAATTAACTTGGCTAGTCACTGAATTGTGCTCTTGGCTCTTTGTAATTTTTCTTCAAATGATGGAATACTGAGTCTTAATTCTAATTCTGCTCTTTAAAAGTGGCCCAGTCTCAGTAGGTTCTCAGTCTTGTATGTGCTACAAACCTGATCCTAGAAAACTGATTAATAACTCCAGCTTCTCATTTCAGAGCTATAAGCAGCATCGATTGAAAAATATGAACTCATACAAATAGATTTATGTACTTCTGTTCTTTGAAGTGATCTTGACAGTTTTTTAAAAAAGGGTCCTTGTAGTAGCATTTTCATCACTACTTTACAAGTAAAACCTTTAAATTCAACCCGAACATTCAGTCTTCATTATATTAGCACACATCCTTGCTCAACACCAAACATTAAAACTGCATTAGCTATCAGTGACTTGGTAGCCTGTTATGGTGCTGATATTCACTTGAAAACAAAGCTCCTGATTAAAATGTCTCATCTGAAAAGGTCTCTCACAGGAATACGAATGGAAACACACTCGCCAACGGACCAAATGCTATGGATAAACAGGTTTTATTTTATTATATGGAGTCCAGCTGTGTAAGACGGAGCTAATGAGCGTGCCAATAATCCAACCTCATCATTGGCGCTAATTACATTCATTAATATTAATGCACTCATTTGCATGGCGACAGAATGTATGTTATTTATGAGCTCCGTGTCCGTGTTGGAGGTTTCAGAGAGGGACACGGAGAAAGGACAGCGAGATGAATAACAAAATTTGCAAATGCATTTGTGTGTTACCACGCAGCTGCCACTCACGGCATGCATCCCCTTTTCATTTGATATTGCAAAAATAAAATAGAGTTGACCTTTAAGAGCAGGGAGAAGCAGAGAGTCCAAAATCCAACCCAAATTTGATATCTTAGATTAGAACGCCTCACTTTTATGCAAACGTTTTTCTGAGAGTGAAATCTGGTTTGCAGAAAGTTATCTGTTAAACTGTATAATTGTATGGTTTTGCTAGAGACCTAACCTGATGGTTGTGCTAACTGCATGTTGGCAAGCTTATTACCACAGAAAGCTTGATTTTTTTCGCTTCAGTTTCACATACATTTAACATGCCCTTATGGTTTGCAATGGTAAACATTTCAGGGCTAAATAAAAGAGTTTATAGTTGGATATTAGCGCCAAGCTATGCTAACAGGTTTTCTAAAGGACATTTAAACAGGTTGATAGTTCAGAATATTTTTTTCCTCTCTAAAGTTTTTGGTGAACTCCGCTAATGTGTCCAATGGCAAACAAAATGTCAGGGAAACATGAACAGAACAGCAGACAGAAACCTTTTTCCCCATTAGCGACCAAGATTTGACTATTAGGGTCTTTTATGGTTAACCGCCTTGAATTTATATACAACCTTTCTACCTATTAGTTCTCAAAGTGCTTCACATTCACAATGTATCCACTCAAATGTTCAAACATGCAACGCAACATGGTGTTCTTGACACCAAGAAGTTCAAGGAGTGCATTAGCTCAAAGCGCTTTAAATTCATGGCTCAAAGAAATTACATTTTGCGTTCAGTTTTTATTGGACATAGCTAAAATGTAAGGGAATTACTGTGTAATACTAAAATGTAAGGGAAAGGTAAACAGAACAGTAGAGAGAAACCACATTAGCTGAGATATGCTAAAAAGTTGGCTTACTGACAGTTAGCAAGTCCATTTAGCTCAGAGAACTTTACCTTTCTTCAGTAGCAGCTTAACAGTTATTGAATATATTGGTTTTTAATGCTGAACAAAATGTCAGGGAGAAGTAAAGACAATAAAAAGTTCCTATTAGCGAACAAGGTGCCGTTCGGAAACATCAGGAGGAAGTAAACAGAACAGCACTAGCTCTGCAAGTAGTCACTATGTCACACAAGGCTTTCAAAATGACCACTGCATAAGGTTGTTGGCCCCGCTGATTAATGGTGACATCACCCAACTGTGATGCAGGGGTTGCCAGAAAGACTTTTGGCCTATGGAATCCAATGAAGCTTTGTTTTTTTGTCCTTTGAAATTGTATGGCCTTTACACTTTAATATTTTAATATGCTCTTTAAAGGACAGACATACTTCTTTATGGCAAATGTGACTACCTTTTGGTTGAATATACGCTTTTGCCTTGTGGTGTTGAGTGTTTGGCTCATGGCAGCTAAGGGTGATGCTTGCTGACACTTAAAAGTGGATTTTTTTTTACAATACTGATATTTAAGAGTTTTACAAAAATCTTACACATACACACAGATATGTTCATTTGCTCAGATTCGTCAAAATCACAGTTGCGCTATGGAAAGCGATTACATTCTAATATAAGAACCTGTCCTGCACTAAATCCACAGGTGCCAGCTCACAATGGGCTAATAAGAGCCGACTCATGTATCGGTGATGCGAATGCTGTAATATACGGGAAGGCGACTGTCAGATCTACTCAGAACTTCCACAGTGCATGTGTGTCTCTTTTTGTGACATGTGCGAGGAGTGCACATGCATAGGAAGTGTGATTCCTCTGGGATACGAGATCATCTCCCGAGACAGGACAAAGTCAATATGGAGAGTTAGGCAGAGCCCACAGGGAGCAAGCCACCAGAGGCCGGATTTACACTGACTGATAAAGATGGAGGGGGAAAGAGGAGAGCGTGTACTGTAGAGGGGGGGAAAGCAAGGGCAAGAGAGAGAGAGCGAAAAAAAAGTAAAGGAGAGCAGGGCAGAAATTGTTTTGTTTACTGTGTATATCCGGTGCACACAGCTGTTGGTTCACATAAAACGCAGCCCATACACGGGTACAGGAGTGATAAATTGTGCTGCGGTGTTTGGTTGTCGTGTATTTAATCAAACATTTGAAACTGTCTTTTCTAAAAACTTCTGTTACCCACTGGGAACTGACTTTTTGGAAGGATTCCATTGCAGTGTACCGTACGCGTGCATGTGTGTATTAATAGCGAGGACCAGCAGCGGAGAAGAAGCAGCTAAGAGTCAAAGCACCAGTGTTTGAGTCCAGGTTTTGTTGTTTAGCGCCTCACGACCTCATACAGTCTATGGAAATAACCTCTCTTAAGTGCTTCCGCCGGAAATCAGCCAACAAAAAATTAAAAATGAAATTAAATGTCCTTTAATTAAATTTAACATAGTAGATCAGTAGATCTGTAGCTTAATAAATTAAAACTCAGAGAGCTGCATTAGCACCTTCTCATTAATCGAGAGTTATTGAAAGTGCAATGTAAAAGTTTGGCATTTAAAGTAAAAGCATTATTAAAATGTGGCATTTCATTTCTTTATTATTTTTTTTTTACATTCATCTCATGATTTACATGCACTTAAAGCAACCTTTCTGCGGCTCGTTAAGGACAAGGAGATTCCATTTATGTGTGACATTTTAATAGCAGTAATATAATAGTAACAGCTCTGATTAGTGGAAGTCTTTTAGTTCCAATTGTTTATCTTTTATTATGGAGTATCGGATTCTTTGTAATTGTGAATACGTTGCGCTTATATTAAGCTGGTGCAAATATGTCAGCTATTATTTAAAGATTTTAGGCTTCGGGACATTGAATCAAACATTTGTTGACAGGGAATGCTGCAGTCTAATGCGGTGTGTATTACAGTAATGTAATATGATCTAATGTGTGGTGCATTTACTGTTAAAGTCCCTGGTATAATGTGAGCATCAGTGGGTTGTGGAGTTATTTTCTATTTTTTTTATTTCGCTTTAAAAGCTTATCTCTGACCACCAACGTACAATCCATTTCTCCTCCTGCTATAGGTGCATGCTGCATTTCAGAACCAAATTATTCCATACTTGGAGCACTGAATAGCATTTTTCTTGAACGGGCTTTGTTATCACACACAGTAGATATTTATAGGAATCATATATTTCCGCGACCAACGCACGTTACTGCAAAAGTATGATCGTTTTAAATGTTTCCACGTTAACTAGAGTACATTTATATACACCTAATATATAATGTGGTTATTAAAGCTGAGGTGATACCGTAGAGCCGCGCTGCCCAGCCTCATTTCCTTGGAGCCCCCTTACTTCCTTGAACCCGCACCAGCTTGCACGCATGCAAACAAAATCTGTTCCCCACTTTGTGCACGAAAACATCTAGCTTCCAACTGGAAGGTGTTTGATTTAGCGCTTCGATCCAGAACTGTCATTAGCTAGCTTCTTGCCAGAGATGACACATTCGGGCCAAGGCCGGTAAAAATAAATAAATAAAAACAATTAAGGTAATTTAAGGTAAAGCTCGATTTGCGGCCCTTCATCTATTTTCTTGAAACTCGTGAGTCAGACATGTTTGCTTTGTGAAACAGTGATGTTCTGGCTGTAGGGGAAATTAGGATGAGTCGGGATAAGTTCTCCAGCTGTGTCACAGACACTGGGAGCTCACAGAGGTGCGGCCCACTAGCATAGCCCACCTCGTTTTAACTAGAACCAGAAATCCTATATTTTAAAATGTTTGTACGCATAGATTTCTGATGATCGAACAGGAAGAAAAGAAAAAAGGGAAGAGAAAGACAGACCAGAACCTCCATTGTACCTAGTTTCCCCCCATGTTTTGTTAAACACTTGCATACCTAATTTTGAGAGTAGCTCCCAGACCCCAGCTCGGACCCCAGGCTGGCAAACCATGGCTGTGGAATTGGCAAAACTTATGGTCACCATGGAACTAGCAAGCACATTCATTGAAAAGCTAGCAAGCTTTCTCAGAAATACAGCAGAGGAGCAGCTGGTGTAGCTATTTACAGTAAAGAAATTATATCTAGTCAATGAGTCAGACTGCAGCAGTTTGAGTCACGTGAATAGTGAACCCTGCCCCTAATCTGGTAAATTAATATACATATATGTAATTATATAACGTAGAAAAATAGCTATTGCTGAAAAAATGTTGACCAAAGCCTTTTAGGACCTAGAGTGCACCATGTTTCACCTGATTCTAAAAACCTCACTTACAGTACATTACAGTAATGGTTTGATCTCACTACGGTGTTGTCCATTTTTAAGTATCTTTGGATTTTTGTCATGTTTAGCACTTGATGAGCAGCACCCGCTTTGTCTGAAGAGCACAGAGAGCGTTCCGGCTTATCTTTGCTGGTCGCTATCGCGCTCGCACGCCGCCACTTGATCCCGGCCCCCACAAGCTCTTGCGCGGACAGCCAAGCAGATGCTCGGAGCGGAGCGGGGAGTGGAATCTCATTTAGTTTTTACACACCGGGCAGGAGATAACATGTTGTGCGTGGAATTGGAGGATGCGAAAGTAAGCAGGTTGGATGCTCGTATGTGGGCGGGAGAAAAGAAGGATCGGTGGAAAACTTGTAGTAAGAGTTGAATGGCCTTAGGGAAAGACAGAAAGGAAAGAGGGAGGGGAGAGACAGACGGGCCGAAACCTCCATTGTACCTAGTTTCTCCCATGGTGCCTGGTTGTTGGGCTGCCTTTAAATTTGTCCAGGGACAAAGCAGCACAAGGTATAATCCACCTGCCAGTCCCGTTCAGCATCAGCAGCACTCTGGCAGGAACATTCTGCCCCCCACTTAAACACAAAATACCATCAGTGCGGAACAGTAGCACCCATTCTCCTCTTCTCCACTCTTTCTCCTCTTCACCTCGTCCTCCTCCTCCTCCCCCTCCCCCAACCTGGATTACAAATGCACCACGAGAAAGCATCGTGGGCGGCGGTGTGGAAGGACGGGAGAAACAGACACACTCGGAGAGAGGGAACAGACAGAAAGATACTTTAGAGGCTGAACGGGCATTAGCGAGAGTGGAAAAGAGATGAGCAACGAAAGGAGATAAGACACGGCGAAAGGAATGAGTGAGAAAAGGAAGACGGAGTGGTTTTCCCGCTCCTTCCCCACCCTGCTCGCCGGCGGGGAGGCCCCAGGAGAGGGCCGAGATTGATTGGTTCATTTGGATTGGAAAAGTGGATCTCTTCCACCAAAAAAACTTGTTTCCTTCCAAACCAAATGACAAATGAGCTATCGATTTGTTGTTTACAACCCGGGGTGCGCAATGCCCCCTCAGTGAGCATGATGGACCTCATAATGGTCAGGTTTACTGTCGCCGCTAACTGGCAGCTCTCCTGGCCAACTATAGCGCTGTACATGCAACCACTCAGATGATCTGCTCCATGTAAAATGACAAGTGATTCTGAGAAGACTTCTGCTTGTTCTCAAAAAAAATATTATTTGAAAGAAGCAGAGGACGCGGCAAAAACACTTGTTTCTCAAATCATAATAGTCTCCCCCTTCTCAGAAACCACAAGGACCTAGCTTGCGCCCTGTAAATGCCATTTTCAGGGAATGCAACGAAGACGTCAAAACGTTCTCGACGTGCATCGGTTGGTTGCCACCAAACAACACAGTCCTAGATCGATACGCAGAGGATATACTGTAAAGGCGTCAGGCGATCGACAGTGCAGCCACGGGCAGACTTCCTGTACAGCAAGCCAGAGGTTATTGTTTTTTTGACCTTTGCTATTGATCCTCCCTGATCCTTGGAAATGTCAAGTTAAAAACTCCACAACCCTCAGCCACACTTACTAAATCCAGCGCCCACACACGAATATATACGATACACACACACACACGCTCATGCTGCTGGAATAAGGGGGAGGTTCTTTAACCTAATTTCATTGTGAAATATAATTATAACACAACATTATTGCGTGCCGAGTGCATCTTATTGTGATAGTTACTGGTGTATTGTATGTCTGCGGCGTTGGAATAAATGCGCAGGCCTCGTAATCATCAGTCTATTCTTCCATCTCTTCATAAAGCTGTTCATTACCAGCAATGGGCTTTTGCAAAGGAGCTTACTTTATTGGCCATTTCACACAAGAAATTCTTGTCGTGTGCTCCTACACACAGTTCTAACACTGGCTCGTTAGCAAATGGGTCGGAGCGGTGTTCATTGCTATTGTGCGTTTTTAGTGGAGGATAATGGTTAGTTGTCCACCCAACTAAATTTAGGGTTAGGCGGCTTTGATCCAAGGATTTCTCGGAAATGAATACATCAATGTGCCTTCCAATCCTATTTTATTGTCTTCTGTAAATATTAGGAAAAGATGGAATGGCCTTGTGTTTGGTGTGCTATTTCAACTAAAGGAGTGTACCTTCCACACATTGGTCCATTGGTTTGGAATCAGTCAAAATGTTCTTACAGAGTACAATTCATACAGTTGAAGTAATTTAAATGGCTAGAGGTAGTGAGGTAGAGATTAATACAACACAGGAACAAAATTCATCAAAATTAATAGAAATCAAACCAGTAAATAGACACTGAAAAAAGATACATTCAGAGATTAGCTGGGTGTTTGAGGACAAGCAGGAATATATGTATATAAAATTTAGTTTGACTGAGCTGGGTCTAAGGGTCTAGTATGAAAAACTCGGATTCATCAGAGATGTACAATCGTGTGTTATCAGCATACGGAAGTTGGTATTGTTACCTCTGATGACATAACCCAGAGGAAGTGTGCACATTGTGAAGAGCAGTGGCCCCAATCAGCTACCTTGTGCAACACCCAAGGATATGAGTCAGCGTTATAAGACCAAGGTCAGTCCAACTTTCGAACCCACCAACCATGTTTTTATTTTTTATCGCCCATTTTAGAAAACGCCTTAAAACCCTTTAATATTTTTTATGTATGCATATACATTAACAAAGGGTGGGCAGATACCCACAGGCTTTTCATTCAGGAGACTGTGGGTTTATTAAGTGTCATTTTCCTTCCTGTTTCTTTTGTTTTGGGTCATTCTGTGCTTTTGGTCAGGTTTCACAAGCAAAAATGATTGGATAGTTTTTGAGAAAGACCACGGTTTGATCAAAAAGAGCCTTTCAAAGAGAGCCTTCAGATAGAGCCTTTCAAATACGCGGTGCGGGCATGAAAGATGATGCCAACTGATATACACTATAATATTATTATAGGTTGTGCTTTGGGTCAAGGAAATGTAATTAAATTTCACAGTTATTTCTCCGATACTCCACGGAACTCCTACGAGACTGGGCTTTGTCACAAGAATACATCGGTGCGTAATTAAAGTCAAACTCTATTGTTGTATCCAGTGGTTCAGTTGGTTCTCTTAAATTTCAGTAAATAGACTTATATTCCTGCAGATATGGCCTGTGTTTTTTTCAGTGCCCAACCCATACCACTCCAGTTATCACTTTCAACCTTGGCCCAAGACAATGACAGGGACCATGCGAGGAAAGAATACATCAAAAATTGGAGTGGGAAAGTTCTGCTGTTAATCTAAACTTGGCAGTTTCATGTAGAAAAAAAAAAAGAGGAAGATAGAATCAAGAGTACAGGCACATTGGCCAGATTTTGATCTGTAACTCAGCACTTTTCTGGCAAGGAGCGATGGTGCGCGGGTGGAAGGATTGTGTAGGAGTGAGAGCTAGATTGCATCCTGATGCAGCTGCCGTGCCAGGTTGGGAGGAAATGACATCAGGCATCAGCAGAGAGAGAAGAGGAGCGGGGAGACGGTTGAGAGGGAAGAGAGGAAAGGAGTGGAGGATGGATACGGGGCTCGGCCAAGCAGTACTCTAAATACATAACTAATGTTCCTTGCGGTGCAACTAGAGTCCCGGCTCATTTATTGTCTCAATAAAGCTTGTCTGACGGCCTCTGCATCGGTTATCAGTCACAGGACCGTCTTAACTGGGTCAAGACCGCTGGGGTAGGAGAGGAAAAACGCGAGGGAGGGGGGGATCAGTTCAACCTCTCCCTCTCTTTCTCCCTCTCCACCTCTCTTCCTCTCTCTGTCTTTGGAGCAGCGGTGGCGGCAGAAAGCGCAGCTGGGGCCCCGTTATCACTCACACTTAATGGAGAGAGGTCCTGGAAATTCAGAGTACCAGGACAGATATATTTGGACCGTTTATCCTTTGAAATGCGCACATGCGACCGAGTGAAGGGCACCTGGTGCACACCGGATGCGCTGGAGTCAATGCCCTCCATCTGAGCTGCTGAGTCGTGTGACGTGAACTTCCAGAAATGCGTGATTGAATGCGTGTTTTAATATCTGACACAATATTAGGAAGCTTTTATGTATATATATATTCAAAACCCATGTCAAGTGGCAGTTATTTTCTACGGCAATGAAGAGAGTCTCCTAACAAGTCCTTAACCGCTCCCGATTCCCTTTTTTTCTCAAATTTTTGTGCGCTCTGCGGCTCGAAGCACTCCTTTTCTTCACGGCCTTTTCTACGCTTACATTCTGTCAAAGGAAATTAATAACACAGACAGCCGTGTCGAGTGAAAACCTCTTCTCAAAGAGAGAGAAAGGAGGAGGATAAAAAGTTGCAATTTTGAAAGTAGGTAGGATAATGAAGCCTGATTAGTCTTTATTATTACAGGAAGAGAAGTGCCTTTTTTAAAAAAAAAAAAATAAAATAAAAAAAAATGAAATTATTAATCAGGGCAAACGCGCAAAAAGTGCCCTCAGAGGCAGTGTTAAATAAATCGAATAACAATAACAGCAGCTGGGAAACGCTGAGAGTAAAAAACTTCTTTCATGCGCGTAGAGTTCGGGAAAATGACGGTAATTTGCTGTCCTTTTAGAGAACACAAAACGGAGTGTAGTTGTGCTCTTTAAATATCAGTATGTGCATTCAAAAGAGCATACGTTCAATAACTCAGCCACAAAAAAGTAAATGTTGTGTACGTGAATAAAAAAAAGAACAACCTAATAAAGCCGGCAACAATAGAATACATTTGCCTCCAAACTTTTTATTGTCTGCTCAATTACATTTGCTTCTCTGCTTCCCGCTTGGTCATTCTTATTTTCCTAAAAACATTTACATTCATTACTTCTCCAGTTATTTATTTTTTTCTTCCTAAATCAAAGCTTAAGGTTATTGCCCCAAACATTATGAGTTTCCTTTATCTAAAACGGGAACTGGCTCAGAAACATTGCATATTCCATCACTATTTCATTTTGTTTTCTCGCTCTAATTATTAAATTATCATTCTCTGTAGAAGCTGAATAGTCAATGAGTTCGTAGCTGGTGGCAAAGAATTAAAAAAAAAAAAAAAAAAAAGAGAGAAAAACCTGAAGGCAGAGAAGTTTCTGGCTCGTTCCAGCTCCCACTGCCCAGCCTGCAGCCTGAATGAAAATGACTCCACGAGCTTCAGGCAGGCCGACGAGCTTTAAGGATTTTTGTACCAGGGTTATCTATAATAAACACTGTGTTCTATAAATATTTTATATGCCATTTTAGGCATTTAGCTGTCATTTTTAATGAGAGCGGTTTGGAATGAGTGAGCAGTCTTGGTCAGCGACACTTTTCTGCAGACTTTTTTTTTTCTCTCTACATTAATATTTTAACCTCCACTGAGGTGATTAATTTCAGTGGCAATCTTGAAGATTTCCATTTAAATAAATGTCTCTTAAGTGACTGGAGTTAGCACAATGATGGTGGAGACTATGTGCACATTTCCCAGGGAAAAATGCTGTATTAAGTTCCTGCTAATGTAATCTCTATAAATAGATATGGATATGAAAGCGGGATGACAGGCGATGGCCGTTTCCTGCTAATGCAAATTGAACCTTTCCCACTGCTGCAACTTCATGTGAACTGCCAGTTTAATTATGAAGTAGTCGCAGGAATGTGTTTTTGCATCCACTGCTATAATCAATTAAACATACGTCTAAAAACAGACAATGTGTTTAACCATCTTTGACAGACGATCAATTTGAGCCATTGCAGGAGCAGCCACACTGAGCTGTTAGATGAAGAGCTGCAGGCAACAGGTGTCCACCCTTGACAAAGAGTCAGGACCAAGTTCAGGATTTGTCATAATTTTGCAGAAAATTTGATTAAAATTAGTGAGTGTGGGCACTGACATTTATTTCTCTTCTGTGGTTCATGCACCAGCGCTCCGCATACGAACAAGATGTTCAGTTTGATCAAACATCTAGGTTAACTGCAGAAAACAACGTTGATGAATATATGATGAGAAGAAGCTCTGCCGCCGCCAGACACATTGGAATGGCGCGCAGTAGCATGCACTCCTCCAAAGACACATCACGTTAACTACTTGGTTGTGTTCATATGCGGTGGTTGTATCGGTTTGTGGACAATGTGTGTTCAAACAGCAACCACACTGCGAATGGGCAGCCTCTCTAACCGGGTCTCAGGTCGGTCCATCTTTTCCGGAACGGAGTGTGATTGCTGGTTGCGGAACAATGACCTAGTTGGCGAAAGCACCTTTACATGTAGCCACATCTAACCAAACAGTTTTTCAGATGTGATAAGGATTCTTACAATCCCTGAGATTTTCATGTTACCCATTCAAGACCACTGATATCGCCATTCTCTGCAAAAGCAACCTCTTTATCCTGTGTAATTGTTCCTTAGTGCAGTCAGTTTTCAGTGGTGATGGTCTAATGATGCCATTCCCTTTCTAAATTCAGATTTCCCCTGGATTTGCAGGACTGTGTGTTCTGTGAAGCTACTGTTTCACAATAAAAGTCCAGAGCCAAAGAGAAACAAAGAGAAGCTTGCATTTCTTAGTTTATTTCTTTGTTCTTAACCAGATTTCTCAGACAATAAGCCACTGTTATATTTACATTACACAACTGTGCAACAAGATTTGCGCTTAGACTCTCATCCATCTTGAACACTATCAGAGAAGGATTTAATTTGACCCCAAAATCCAGCGGCGTGACAACAACCCCGAGAGCAACGCGGTACTGTACAGGAGAAAGTGCAATATTTCCTTTTTAAAATCAGCATGTCCATGCAACGTGCAGAAAGACGGACACACACACGAGTGTATTGTGACTGTTTTCATAAAATGCAAATGACCTAAAAAATAATAGGAAGCAGCCGTACACATAACAGCTATGATTATGCTTTTATCTGCTTTGGGGAGTGTACTAAGTTGAATTATCATTCATGCTGTATTGCTGTTTTGCTTAATTGGAATTTGTTTAGCGGCCTTTGTAAGGGAGCAAACAGGGAATAAACAGATTTATGGGGAGCTCTGCCAAGTAAAAGGTTATGCATAATTTAAGGCGGATTAGTTTGGATGTAGAGGTCAATAAGGCTAAATAGACAAGAATCATCAACATCCAGGAAGGAGAAGGGGCGTCTTGTGGGTCTGGCCTTCCACCAGCTGTATAAAGTCTTTATTAACAGACTCTGAGGTGTGCTCAAATGCATCCTGGAGCACGCACTGGCTCACATTAACACACTCATACCTTGCTCGTGCAGCGGCACGCGCACACACAAGCGAGCGGCTAACAGAAGGCATGCTATACGTGCGCAAACCAATTATATCGGTGTGTTTATTTCCGTTTTCCGGCCCCAAGCTATTGTTCTACTTTAGTTTAAGTATGTCACTGTGTCATTTATCATCAGCTTCAACGTAGTCACCTTCATTACCGCCGGCCACGTCGCGATCACAGCTGTCATCATAACCCATCATTACGGAGCTAGGCTGCAGCGCTGCAGCGCTGCAGCGCGTGTCCATTTGTCACATTTCCAACGCTCCTCGCGTTGTTTACGACGTGTTCGCTCGGCTGCCGATAATGGCAGCAAAGGCAAACAGCAATTTGTTTTTCACTTACCCCGAATCGCCTCTCGTCGGGCAGGAGATGAGTCTTGGTGCATCACGTGAGTTGGGCGAGTCTCCAAAGCGGACATCAGGCGAGCGAGATAAGAGACGCTAATGATGCTATGATAAGTTGCTAAGTTTTCATCTTGTGGCGTCAAAAAGCGCAATTTAACACCACGTTTTGACTTAAAATGTTCGTGGCAAGTTCAAGAAAGTGCAACCTTGCGTCTCCAGCGGCTACACAACTCCCACCCTTCTCACTTTTTTCGGTAGATCGTGGCTCCAATGTCCAAAAATCTTTTAGCGCAAGTCAATGGGAACGTCTGCGTCTGGTGCGTATCTGTTGTGTAGGTGCGTGTGCATGTGCGCGGACTCACGTTGTGGGCGCGCTGTTGCACGTGAAGAAGTGTGCAGGTTTCTGCTTCTCATTGCAGTTTCCACTTTCTAATTACTGAATGGGCCTCATGTGTGGCTGTCTTGCAAATTACCGAGACTTGCAGAAGTCGTCGAGGAAAGCGCTACCCAAGGTCATTTTGATCCCCCGGATGAATTCTTTGATGCATAAACATCTCGGTGTGTATTTTGTGGGTTCCTCATTTTTTTCCACAATATAATGGATATAATGGATGTGCAATCAATACCCGCGAGTTATGTGGCTTAAATCTCAAATGCAATGCAAATATTGCCTGTAGGGTATTGAATAGGTAGCTCTGTGTTCATGAGCTGCTTCCAGGTGTACATGTCAGGGCTTTACTGTTCACAGCTGATGTACTGGTGTCTCTCTAGACACTAGCGTTAAATGATCTCTTTCCTACAGACTCCTGTTCACACTGACATTTCCTCCTCTGGCTCACGGTGCCTTTGGGCTTTCCTTTGTTTATGTGTGTGTGTGTGTGTGTGTGTGTGTGTGTGTGTGTGTGTGTGTGTGTGTGTGTGTGTGTGTGTGTGTGTGTGTGTGTGTGTGTGTGTGTGTGTGTGTGTGTGTGTGTGTGTGTGTGTGTGTGTGTGTGTGTGTGTGTGTGTGCGTGCGTGCGTGCGGGCGCGTCCACAAATCTGGGGTTGCTGCTGCCGTTGAGGCGCGCAGAAATGTCAGAGCACATCTGCGAAAGAACGATATCAGCTGTATACCTGGTGGCCAGTTTACACACAACACACACATACACGCGCATTCATGCTCTATGCACAAGCCCGGAGCAGTGGCACGCCACACAACCTGCCAGTTATGCACCACAATGGCGTCTGGCTGAATAGGATGCAGGGGAAAGAGGGATGTAGCTGGAAGCAGAGATGTGGCGACCGGACTTCAGTTCGGACATGTGGACATGAGGCAACAAAGAAAGTTGAACGGTACAATTTTGAGGATTTCCATAAAGAAATATGTAATAAAGAACAATACCTGATGGTGTAAATTGAAAGATAGAATGACATTTGGACTGGATGAAAAAAAACAAGCTTTGTTCATATTCAGAGACCAGCCAGAGGCAAACTTTTAATTATTTTTACATATACCTACATATAATGTTGGTTCATATTATACACCAGTCAGCCACAACATTAAAACCACTGACAGGAGAAGTAACTAGCATTGACCATATGTGATAATACAATGTTCTGCTGGGAAACTTTTGGCATTCATAAGGATGGCACTCCACATGAATGCCAAAAGTACCAGACCAGGCATTCCCACCCCACAGCAATGACATTCCTTGATGGCTGCAGCCAACCCCAGCAGGATGCAGCCTGACACATACACACAAAAACACTTTAGGAACAACTAAAAGAAAAGATAAAGAATAGCACAAGGTGTTGACCTGGCCTCCAAATTCACTAGACGCCAAACTGATCAAGTATCTGTGAGATGATCCACAGAGGCCCCTCCCCTCAGCCCCAAGGAGGACCCAAAGGACCCAAAGGCCCTATTCTGTTGCCAGATACCACAGGACACCCTCTGAAGGCCCATGTCTCATGAGTCACAACTGTTTTGGAGGCACTAGGGAGATCTACACAATATTAGGAAGGTGGTCATAACCAGCCTGTGGCAGATACAAATGAATGTTGAACTGAACTGTGGACTTGCTTGTAGGTAATCGCTTTGTAGCAGACAGTTGAAGGCAGGTGGACATTCCAGACTCTGGTGCCAGAACATAAAAATAGTCCTACTGTATTAAGAGAGCTAGCAATCCTTGTTAAAAATCAACAACTCCACCGTTCCGTCGTGGTTCACCTGATCATCCCAGCTAGCTATCAGCATGGTAGGAACCAAAGTCATGGACAGCGCTTCCTCGTGGTGAATGTTTGGGGAACTGAATCAAATGTCTCAATCGCACTGTATCAAAGTTGAGTTCAACTTGGAACGACGCACTTAATCGCCTTTAATCGCTACAACTTTACTTCAGCGCCGTTAGTTACTTCCTGTGTTTCCCCACAGTTTCCCCACAGTTTCCCCATTCTACCCATCTTTATGCTAAGCTACATCATTGGCCGCCTGTCGGCATAACTTTAAGGACGTGAGGATTGTGTCACTCTTTGCAAGAAAACAACACACATTTTCCCCAAACAATCCACTTATTTTTTCAACTGAAGAAAATTTCTAGGGTAGTAGTTTTTTTTTTTGGTGCTTTTTTTTTTTATTTATTCATATTTACACCGTGGCTGCTTTTAGCCAAGATGAAAGCAGCAAATGAAATGAAAAGGAAAAAGATGAGAAAAACAGAACAATAATCTGTTGTTGTGGAATAAAGATAACTTTAATTTTAAAACTGAACATCCAACCTGAATTTCGGCGCACTGTGGTCTATTGAGCGGCCCAGTTGTGAGGCAACACTTTCTTTTCCCATTAGGACATCAATCGACTGAGAGGAAGTAGTTATCTCTGTTTTGGAAAAAGAAAAAAAAATTGCACAGTGAATATCACATTAAAGCACAAGTTTTTCTTTGTATTTTCAAAATGAAGAAGCCTGTTTGCTGTGGGCGAAAATCAAAGTTTATAAGTAGCGTAATGGCGAAAAGGAGGCATGTTACACGTGTTTTCGGGATCAGTGCTGCAGGTGCTGTGTTCTCGGCGGCGAAAGTTTATTAAGGGACTCCATCTTATGCACACACTCACAAAAGAAGAAATAAAATGTAAAAAAAAACTCCCAGGCAAGCATACATGCATGCACACAGACACGGGGCTGAGGTCTGGAAATGTCAGTCAGCATGCTATCTCATTATTTCTGCCTCTTGAAGTTTCACGAGTGCAGAGGAGCTATTTGGGACACAAATTCACTTCGCCCAAAAGAAGAGAGAGAGAGAGAGAGAAAAATAATAACTCAGGCTTTTTAAAAAGGGGCTTGACAGCTTTTAGTGTGTAGATACTCATCAAGGCCGCCAAACGGGTGGAATAATCTTATGAAAATCAGGCAAGGCAGCAGACTGGAAAGGGCCGAGCACGAGGAGGAGAAAGAGGTGTCGGGAGGGAAACAGAGGAGGGGAGATGAGCCGAAAGGAGATCAGCTGTGAGAGGAGGAGAGGGGATAGAGAGATGGTGGCTAATTACAAAGAACAGGGATTTATTTCTTTGCATTGGGTTTTCTCGCTCAGATTCCGCTGAGCCTCCTCCTAATTCCTGCTAGGCCCCATTCAGGTTTAAGGAAACGTCTGCCTACCGCGGCAGGTCAGATAGTACAGTTAATTATTCCGACTCTTGATCCAATGTAAAGGGGGACATGGGAGAGGGATTTGCGCGATGAAAGCAAATCTCCGAGTCGCTCACTTGGACCTTTTCAGGCCGCGTTTTGTTTGACTTTGTTGCCTGACGTGTTGGCGGAGAGATTAGCGCACGCGTGGGCGCGTTTGCGCGGCACAGCAGCTGCGCGCACACGCGTGTAATTCCCACCGACTTAAATGAAGTGCAGGGCGGAGTGATCTTAAATTGCCAGATCTCGAACAAGAAAAGAGACTATAGGGAAATGTGCACTCCTACGGCGTGGAGACATGCACGGGGAGAACGTTCCGACAGATTCACAGCGCTCCTTTGTGAAATGAAGACACAGGAAATTTGCTTAAAAGGCTGTTCGGTTTGCTGTTGCCGTGCACGGCGGGGGACTGAGCTGCATGCAGATGCCTCGGGAGAGGCAAAGGTGGGCAGTGAATTGACAAAGAGCAGACAGGAAAATGTGCGTGAGGTCCATTTTGCAAACATCTCATGGTAGCGGATAAGGACACAATCCAATCCGCAGCGCATCCATTATCTATAACCGCTTATCCGGTAGAGGTCGTCGGGGGCTGGAGCCTGTCCCAGATGGCACCTGGGCGAGAGTCCGGGTACACCCTTGACAGGTCCATTAGAGGTCCGTTACATTTTCCGTGCATGTGGTCGGTGCTACTTCTACAATCAGGGTCACTGTTGTGAGGTAAAAGCAAAAGCGTTTAACCAAAGTTCTCCAAAAAAGTTGCGGCTCAGAGTTTTTAACTGCACCTCTGATATCTTGCGTTTGACATCATAAAGTTTTACTGCGGCTCGTGGAAGGTGCAGAGGGTTTAGGTAATTATGCTCACACTCACGGCAAGGACTCGAGATGAACTTTGGATCAGTCGTTACAGAAAAGTCAAATTATGCCAAGAGAAAGGAAAAAAAAAAAAAAACAATCAAGAGGCAAAGCAGCCATTGAGAAATTCAGCAGATCGTGAACGCAGCTTGCTAGCAGTGTTTTCAAATAAAATAAAAAATACCTCAAGATGTAAGCATGTGGTTACTTTAGTGTTTTGATTGGCTGCTCTGTTAAAAAGCTTTCTGACTGCACCGACTGCTCCCTGCATCAAGGCCAGTCCACTCAAGTGGTTGAATAACAATATACTATATTTTAAGTTTTAATACTGAGGCTGCATTTTTTTTTTTTTTGTACATACCTAGATTGTGCTTATGCCAGTACATTTTATTGTGCTACTCCTGCGCACTCCTTGGAAACTGTAATTCCTAGGCGACATCTTATTCGCTCGTCTCTTATTATGAAATGCGATAATGCAGTAGTCCTTTCTCAGCCCGGAGTAAGATTGCTTTGTCTTTGTCTCATTCTTATGGTGGACAAAGAAAAAAAAAAGCACAATGGGAGTAATGTTCAAAAGCCTCTTCAAGGGCTGTAACAATGCACACGACACGATCGATGGCAATGATTATTTATCGCGTGGAATATGCGCAGTATCTGCGCTCATCCCCGGTTATGGCAGCTCGCGCTGCCGGGCATGCAGAAAATAAACAATTAGGCCCAACAATAGACCCGACAATCAAAGCTGTGTGGATTCTTTAAACAGAGACCCAACAAGGTGCGCACAAAGTCAGTGTTTGGGCTGTTAAGGCAAGCTTTGGCCCATCGTCGGTTTGTGGTCAGTGCCTGAGAGTCGTCATTTTGTGTCCTTCTCTGTTGATTTCTTGGCAATAACTTATTCTCTCCATTGGGAACTGGTTATGCTCTAGCAAGGCTTTGCCAGGGAAATCGAATTCTTTGGGCGGCCATTGGTTGTAGGACTATCCAGTGGCGTTTTGTTTGTTTTTCCCCAATATAAGGGTTGAAATGCGCCTCATAATGAAATTCAAATGACGTGTCCTCCAGATTCTGCAAAGAGTCCGACTGAACCTTAACATTACGTGCTTTCTCCATTCACACTTTTAATATTATCTGAAAGAAGCTAATACGCTAACCAAATGATCTCCTGCTGATTAATAAGCTAATCGCAAAATAATCATCCGCTGCAGCTCTAGCAGCTTCACAGTGTGTTGGGGGGAAAAAAAGAAAGATGAAGCAAGCCGAGACTGCAGGTGCATGCCTAAATGCATAAGAACCTTGACATTCAGATTATCTGTATAAGCTGAATAAGTATTTACGTGCCGATTCAAGGGTGTGGAAGAGTGGAAGGCTCATTCATGTGTTCGTGCGCCGCTTAGATTTTGCCGGTGGGCGCAATAACTTTACATTCCGTGCATGTTTTATTCACATAAATGTCTCCGAGAATTTTGAAAATATCACTTTTATATATATAAAAAAAGAGGAAAAAAAATGCAGACCAGCCATATCTGGGGTCCGACATCAGCAGCCCCTTGACACACTGCTGATTGTGCTACCTGCTCAGACCATATCTGATGTGTACAGCCTGTAATTATCTTAGCACATCTTCTTATCTTAGCCCCACATCTTGGAGAGTGCTGAGCTGCATTTATTAGAGCTGATCTGATGCGTCTCTAGGTTCTTTCTCATGTGTTTTCCTACTGTCTTTCTCGCTGTACTCCTCCGCCACCTCCTCTCATTCTTTCTGCCTCCCTCCTTCTCTCTCACACACACACACATATACAGTACGCTACATATACACACACAAGACTATCTTTCTCCTGCCATCTCGGGCTTGGCATGGCATTAGACAGAATTTATTAGGCCAAGATGCTGGCTGTTGACATGAGGGTGATCTACCATTTGGTGGGAAGATAAGTGTCCCATGGAGGCCTTAATAATGTTCTCTCCCTCTCTACTCCTTATCTCCTGCTGATGAGACCACGGCCTCCCCTTACACATACATAGCTGCAAACCCCGTGTGCGTGTGTGCTTATTTCTTCTCGCGCCAGGCCTCTGCTGGGCTTGCACGTGTAGGCTGTTTTTTTTTTATTATTTTATATCATCCTCAAATCTAATAAGTTCCAACATAAGGCGCTGCCCTCACAGCAGCCGCACGGCGGTGACACTGTCGAATGAGAAAAGATAGTGTAACTGGGAGATGAGTTTAGTTGGTGACGCGAGGCCGAATGCGACAGATAAGGGTTGCGTCTCAACTTGTCTTCGCGCCGTTCTTTGAACGGGTTACATGATAAATCAGTCTTTATCATCACTGTAAGGAAAACAAAAGGGCCACCGTCCTTGTCAGTGTGTACGGTTCTTTAAAATTGGAGATCTAACGTAATTATGCCAATGTTGAAACGTTTTCTATCAGACTGTTACCTTAAAAGTGGCAATCTTAAAGGTGCAAATGGTATCGTCTTTGGCGCCCTCTGTGGCAACACATGGTAATTGCAGGTGAACTGTGCCACGTGTAACATCACTGAATCTTAGCTTCACCTTTGCTTATAGCTGAAAAATAAGTGCGGGTCATGGCTCTAAGTGGTCCATCTAACTGTGCTTGGCTTCTGATTTGAGAGTGGGCGTCTCCACAGACACCCATATCCTAAAACTTAGAGTATTTTCATGTAATTTACTCAGTACGGTCATAGTCTTCTTAGTTACCTCATTTATTGAGGAATAGTGAGTTAGCAGACATTTATTTTGAATGAAATAAATTCATGTTTTTTACTTTAAAATCCAAAAAGAAATATAAATAAATCTATCCTTAGTTTGAAAGGCTTTGAAAGTTGGGTAGTTTGAATTGGTAGAGATACTATAGGTATAGTATTAAAGGGCTTTTCAAACCGTTTTCATTCTTGTGAGTCAATATTTTGGACTATGTTGTGCAAAATTAGATTCAAGTACCATATCTAAGCTACATTTAGAGTATATTGACACATGCAATTTAGTTGCAGCAATGGTAAATAAGTGTACGGAACGAACTGAGCATAGACATGTACACAAAGAATAAATTTTCCTGCAGAAGTAGCTGAACAAGTTCCCTGGGATTCTGACACTTTTATTTTGCTGTGAATCTGGGTCACAGTTGGAATCCTTTGCCACAGCGGAGAATACAAGCTAACTACAGATGACACCCTCTTTCATGAGCTAACTTTAAAGCCTTGTGGGTTTTGATACCCCGAATGTGGGTTTCTGGCATTTCTTTTGAGCTCAAGTAGTATTATGTTCTATAATCACGTCTCTCCAGGTGAGCACCCTTGAGTGATTTAATATGCCCTTTAATCGCAGATTACACGAACTGGAACCTGTCTTATTTGATATTTTAGGCCACACATGGTTCCTCTATAAAGCTGCAACGTTAACATGTTCGATGGCTGAGTGTAATACGTGATACCAGTCACGTTGCAGATCCGTTTAACCAACTGTAATATGAATATTTTAATTAGAGCATCTGTAAGTTGTAATGCCAGTTGTCATAAGTTTACGGTGCCGGGGAGCAAATTTATTAAATATCAAAACATCCATCTGACACGGCGGTGATGAATTCTGTCTCAACTGTCATCACTGATGGAGCCGTTTTATACCCTAATTCTTGCTGTCAAAAATGACATTTGTAAGGCACGCACACGCAGAGAAGCCGGCTCGTACGCACACATAACAGCCCTCATTCCCTCATCACTGATATTTACCAGACATCGCTATACATCTTCATCAGCTGAGGGTCACCCCACTGGATGGTAATTCAGAAGCGAAACAAAACCTGTTAGTGAATTGTATAAATGACCTTGCTGACAACATTCATTAGATAAATTCACGGTAATTTATTAAATAACGAAAGACGGGATGAAAAAAAAAGAGAAACTGCCAGACCTCGGGCTATTACGTCTGACAAGTTTTTTCCTTTCACCTCAGTGAATAGTGTTTTCAATATGTCCTCTAATTTTCTCTTCTGCTCTCCTGCTTCCCTTTGCCATTTACAAAAGCCTGCTTTACATCTCCTCCCTTACACTGCGCTCACTACTACCAAGGCGGCGCTCGCTTGTTGTAGATGCAAAACGATTTCTTGTCCTTTGGATTTGCATAAAATGGAGATTTATCCGTGCCACTGCATTCTCTATACACCAGTCCACAAAATATTCAGTACAAATAAAAAGTGCATTTGTGATAAAACAGTCTTTTTTTTAAAAAAAAAAAAAAAAAAGAAAGAAAAAGAAAAAGAAAAGAATGTGAGTAGTATGGATTGGTTTTGGAATTGGTAGCCTGGTTGTGAACTTGTGTCAGTTTACCCCTTTGTTGGTTTGTTTCCAATAACTTCAATAAAATGTTAGAACGGATAGATTATCTGGTGATCATTTACCACGGAGCCTAAAAACAGGAGCAGCAGCTAATCTGGCACCTTTTCACAAAACCTAATGAGGTCATCTGTTTCTTTAATCTGTGCAAAAACTACAATTTGCTTCAGTTTATTTGGGGGTTGTGTGACTTTTTTTTTGGCTGGGAGTCGACAGAGCTAGGGTTTGTTTCTGGTCCGTCTGCTAAGGTAAGCTCGCCGTCTGTTGGATGTACTTTCAGATTTAACGGATTAAGTGGCATCAGCTCTCTCATTAAATTCTCTTTGGTCGAAGACTCAGTTGTGTGAACAACTAAGTGCATCCCCTTAAAACTGTTATATTTTTATGTATCTGGGCAAGCAACGATTTGATTCTCTTTGAAATTTGACTGTAATAATATAACAATGATACTTTAAACTGACATATTTTTATCAGAATTTAAACGGAAGTACAAATTAATAACTTCACCCATACATTTGAAATCCATAAAAATTTAATCGGGGGTTTTAGATTAGGTGCCAGTGATTAGAACCTCCTTAGAGAGTGACAGGTCTAATCTGTCTATCAAGGGTCTACTATTTACTATTGAAGTGTGTGGTGTCATCATGCCAAGATCCAAAGAGCTCTCTAAGGCTTTCATAAAATAATAATTAAAAAAAAAAGGTTGGGGATGCCTCATGCCAACTGTGAAGCAAGGTGGTGTACGTGTTACGGCTTGCTATTGCTTTTCTGCCTCTGGGACCGAGCAGTCATTGAATTAAATATGGATCCTGCATCATATCAAAGAGTGCTTAAAGATAATTTCAGGCCATCTGTCTGAAAGTTGAAGCTGAACCAGAAGTGCAGCTTTGCAAAGGATAACGATCCTAAACACACATTCACCAAGACATGGGTCGTCGGGTTTAAGTATGAAATACTCCGTCCAAAATATCTGAATCCAATTGAAATGTTGTTGGGGCATTTGAAGTGGGCTGTTTGGAAGAATGGTCATAAATTTCAACAAGCAAATGTCAAAGACTGTCGGACAGTAATACCAAATTCCAACAAAAGTATGCCAAGGGCGTACTTAGCTTTTCCACAGAAGAAAATGACATCTCTTGCTTGAATAAATGTCTCAAAAAGCTGATTGCCCCATGAGCATTGACTACAGTCCCCATTGCAGTGGTTTTATTCCAGCCTGCAACCCTTTCTGTCCCTTATCTCTCACCTCATTTACTGTCTCTTCCCACAAGTGGAAAAAATTGAACAGCTTTTAAAAAATTCTTTGGATATAGTATTTTTTTTTACATATGACTGTAGATGCCAGGGCTGTCAGTGTCCTAACATTGGAAATCTGTGCTCCCCCATCCTCTGTCAACCCTCATAACATCATTAGGATACTACGTAATGGAGAAAACACTTCTATTACCATGCATGTCATTAGTGTTTATATATAGAAAAACAGAGGATGTAAAACACATCCCTGAGGAACACCCGCAGACAAAAGCTAGTCAGAGAAGTTGTTGAGGCCAGGCTATTCTTCAAACTAACTAGTTTGTATGACGTGTTTGTCTAATTGTGCCCAATGGCAAATGTTTTTAGAGGTTTTTTTTTTTTTTGAGGGGGAGAGAGTGTTTGTTCCACTGAAACACAGACCGACGAGCAGAGATTCAGTAATTGCTCAAATGGGAATAAAAGAACAATAGCTTTTGTCAAAAGCATTTTTTAAGTCAAATTTGAGAGTGTTTAAAACAGGATTTCAAATCCTGTTGTCACCTTTGCACACCTGCTTGAAGCAGCACTTCTTTTTAGACCGTAGGAACGGTTCCTGCATTTGTTCTATTTGCCATTTGAGAAATGTGCAGAGCGATGAGGTTTCAGGCGCTTTAACAATATGACAGGCACTTCTTTTAAAGTATATCTAAATCCACTCAGGGATGCAAACTCAAGGGGGCTGTGCGGAGGACGGGAATAGGGCTAACTGATCGGAGAGCATTTCTGGAAGTGTAGAAATGGATAGCCAATGAACTGTCTAATGGGTAAACTGCTGCAATAACTTTTGAAATGCATCTGCCAGAAAATGGCAGGGGAATGTGGTTATGTACGAATGCTGACAACTCTTAATAGTTTCAAATTGCCTTTTTCTTCCCCTTGTGTAACTTTGTCCCTGAAGTGAAAATATTCAAGTTAAACATGGTTTATATTGTTTGTGTGCAGCTAGCCTTGAGGCAAACTACAGGAGTGCCAAGTAATTCAACCTCAAGTAGCATGTCAGCAGAATGCACTCAACGATAATAATGCTCTGCATTGGTGTCAATTTCAAGCTCTTTTTACTGTGCTGACACAGTGCTCATGGCACTTGCATTATAGTTCGCGAGTAGGCGCACATATTTCATAAACTGATTGCCATATAGATATTGTTTATGGTGAACAGATATTAGCATCGAGTCCCGTGCTCGCTGATGATCTACACGCAAGCTTATGACAGGAACTGAAGGTGCCCTTAGAGCAAAATTTATAGATATGGAAGTGAGCACAATTCCCACATGTTTTATAAGAGAGCCAGTATGCTGTGAAAGAATATGATGTATGTACGCGCTATAATTCATTCTAGGTTTCAGTGTTATCCATTAAAGAATGCTATTTTCCATCCATAAATGCATACGAATATGAGCATAAATCCGTGTACCCTTCTTCCGTTATCTTGCCCACATCCTGTAATGGTCAAGAGTGTTATCAAGACGTGCTTGTCCCCTACTTCGTCTTCATCCCGCCTTCTTTTATCTCAGTCCGTCTCTTCGTCTTTTCCGTCCTCCTGATTTACAGGTTAATCTAGGCGAGTTTTTGCTTGGGGTGTTATGCTTGGATACTTTTTAAATACGGCCGCAGCGTTCATTGCACAGACAGAGGGCTGTGATTAGACAACTCATCATTCTGAGGGGCTTCTTATTATTCCACATGCATCTCATTACCACTCATTGAATCATTGAAATGATCCTGAAATTCACATTTTTTTGGCTGGGTTAGGGTTATCTTTTTTTCTGCAGCATCATTTCTTTTGATAACTCCTTTGGAGCATATATATAACAATATATTACACACACAACAAAATCTCAGCAGGATCTCTTCTGACAATGCATACTGGTGATTCATTATGCCTCGGCGCCTCTCACGGAAACAGTTAACCGCATATATCATGTCTGATTTTTCTATCTAGCTGATTGAGTGCTGATACCTTAGCGGGGGACTGCGAGATGAATGACTTACACCCGTAACCCCATCAAATGAGCTCATGTACACCACCTGTCATTTTCTTGTGCGATATTATTTACCACTATTATTATAATTACGTAAAAGTGGGCACCGGCGCAGTATGTGGTTCACACAGCGTGTGGTGATAGTAGAAATGATTTGCATTGCCGTTAATGCCAGGTGCAGAAGTTGGCGTTTTCAACCACATATCCCTCACGTTTAGCTTTCTGTTTTAACATCTTTTGCTCCGGTTTGTACGGAAGCCAAGAACGGTCAAGATTGCAAATTTTATTTATTTATTTATTTATTTTTTCCCCTGATGAAGTTTGGGTTGATTCAGCTAGTACGAGGACTCGCCATGGAAGTATCATTTGGAAATGAAGAAATCAGAACACTGATGCGTTTGTAAGGGACGCACATAAAGCAATTCATAGATTTTATTTCACTCCTTCCAAGCGTCACAGGATGGGTCTATCTGAAGGATGGTTTATGTTGGAAATGTCAGAGAGAAACACAAACATTTTTACTCGCAGTCTCTTGGTTTGAAGTCGTAGAACATCTTGGGATGAGGCCAGGTATGATCCTGCCTAAACAGTAGAGGCTTGGGCTTCTGGGAGATCAGTCGCAGTAAATATAGGGGCTGTCACTGCTGCTTGAATGATCCTCAGATTCCTGGAATGGACATGCCCTCCTGATTTGAAGAATTGGACACATGTTAGCTAGAATCAAGAGCAAGGTCATAGGCAGGCTTTTTCGCATATGTCTGTCACATTATATTCATTTCATTGTTGGCGATGTATTTGCCATGTGGTGTCTTTCTTTATAATCCTCATGGTGGTGTCAAGATTGTGTAGTTACCAAGAGGTCTTGGTTTAAATTTGGGTCGTGGCTTGTCATCAAAGAGCCTGTGGTGGGTCCCGAAGCCGGACCAGTTGAGAAAGTCTGATGTAGAGGATGTCAGGTTCCGCGGTGAGGCAAAGATCTAGCTGTGCTGTAGGACAAGATAAAGCTCAGTGCGTAAACTCCTTGTTATTTGAGAAGAGTTAGTCCAGATATGGTGGATGAATCTGATTACGGTTTGCATCCTCCCGGCGGCAACAACGGATTTGACGTGAACAACAACTTTGGGACGTTTTGTGTCCCACTTTTTGGGACACAGAAACATTGACTGCATGTAAATATAAAAGCTGTGCAGGTGATCCACCAGAATCAGCCTACAACCATTAGTTGTAGTGACAGATTACACTGCGGCTTCCACATCGCTTTCTTTGAATTAGAAAACAAAGCGTAGCGTCACTGTACTTGTCACTATATTTATCAGCGGTGTCATTATGCCTCAGCGTGCAAGGGGAGTCTACGGTACACGTGAACGGAATAGGCTGGAGCCTGGGGCTTTTCCGGGAAATGTGGAAACTCACTAAGTGAAGTCTCTAGCTTCAATAAAACAAGACAGGTTGAGACAAACGACGCTTCCGAAATGTACAAATTGCACAGTGTAGTTACCAAAAAAGCCGCGCAGAACTCACCGAACGTCTCAGACTGTTCAAACTGTATTTGACACGCCATGAGTTTTTCTTTGGCAGAAGCTTATGAGCGGGCCTCAAAGTTGTTTTTTTGTTTTTTTTTGCTTGGAACGCTGCAAAAAGCTGTAAAACCTCCTAAATACCATTCGTGGTGTTTGATTTTATTTACCTGACTGATTACTGCTCCCTCCGTTCCTCTCCATCCGTCTGGTTTCGCCCACCTTCCCCTCATCTCTCACTGTCACCCCCTGCTCTCGAACCTCTCCATTGTCTCTTTACTTCATTGCTCTTCATCTACCTGCATATCTCATCCCTCTTTCAACCCACCCCTCTGCATCTCTCCATCTTCCCTCACTCCATTTATATGTATTTGTAGCCCCCCCTCGCCCCCCCCCCCCCCCCCCCACCAACACCAACAGCTCCCCTTTTCCATCATTTTTCAATCGTGTTACATCTTCGCCCATATCTGTCTCCCTCCATCTGTCATCCCCCAACCCACTCTCTCTATTTTAATCGTTCCATCTCTGCATCCACTTCTCTCTATCATTTCTCTTCATCTATTTATTTCTTCTATTTTTATTTATTTGTGTTTTGTTTTTTTAACTCACCTTTCCTAACCGTTCTTTCTCTCTCCTCCGTGTGTGTGTCACCTCTGCAGCGGGCATTGTTCGGAAAAAGCAGTGGTGCGAGATGGTGCCGTGTTTGGAGGACGAGGGCTGCGACCTGTTAGTCAATAAATCTGGCTGGACTTGTACACAACCCGGAGGCCGTGTCAAAACCACTACGGTGAGTTCAGGCTCCCTTTTAACCCAACAGGTGACGCACGACACCCACGGACCAGCAGGTGATGCACAGGCCTATGAAGGGCCTATGAGCAGAAGGAGGGGATGCAAGGCAAGAGGACATCGTTGTGGGAAACGATGACGGGAACATTGACGGAAAAATTACATTTGTTTTAGTTTCGTTCAGCCGCGACTCTGTTTATTTCACAAGATAATCACAGTCGGCTCAAATGATTCCAATCATTCAGTTTTGCAGTAACTGTGACAGGCAACTTTAGCAAAAAATCAAAATCTAGTCAACATTTTGAGTCATTTTATTATATTATGCTGTGGCGGCTGTAAAGTTTTGCTTGCCAAACATTACTGCTAAAAGGGGGGCTTCTAACAAGCTTGGATGGAGCGTTGTTTTATTTTTTTGTTTTTGAACGCTGGCTCCCGATACGAGCTCTGATCCAGAGGCGAATCTACGCTATGAAAGGCATTTTCAGCTGCACTCACTCTGGGTGCAAAACACTCCCATTTTACTGATTATTTCATCATGAAAATATGTGTGTTCCCTCTGTGCGAGATCAGTTCGGTGATGTACACAAGAGCGGAGTTAATACACAGCTGAGGGATGCACCCAGTTATTTGGGAACCATGTGCTTTACTCGTCCCATGACTCTAATTACAGCGATCAATCACAGGTATGGATTAGCAGCCACGGCTGCAATTAGCAACTTTCAAAAGGTTCCAGACGGTCCTCAATGAAATAGCATCTTAAACTCAGTCTGTTTGGTGTCATGGTGGAAGGTGGGATTTGTGTTTTTGACCACATGGCAAATGTAACATATGAGGTATGAAAGCAAAAGCAAAGCAAAAGTGGTGATCTATGGGAAGCAGCCTTTAAGGGGAATTACCCTTTTTTACAACCTGGACCTTATTTCTGGCATAAAATAAGGTGGTTTACTCACCCAAATAACTTTAGTGTCATTTGGAGTCATTCTGAAGATATTTAGATCCGCATATATCCATACAGTGGGAGTGAATGGGGCACCGAAACTCTAAATAACATATTATCTGCCAATATTTCACCAATATTTTGTCATGATAGTGCTATTCCTTGTTAGTAATGTCTGTCACGTGTCAGCTATATATATATATATATATACAGTATATATATTTAGATGATTACAAATTGGGCGTCTGTGGCAACATTCCCACGCAGACTCTTGTAGGCTCAAATGTAGGCTAACGCCATTTTTGTTTTAGCTTTTCTGTTTTGGTCTCCACTAATCCCTAGGAAAAAAGAAATGCTCGTGCCTGCTAAATACAGCTTGTCTGGCCAAAGTTTTAAAAGGCTAATTTTTGAAGATTTCCATTAGAGTCTAAGAGCTGTTGGTTTAATTACACATATAAGATGTCGAGGTGATCCCAAATTGTCTATCTTTGGTGACATTCCCACTTAAATTCATGACCCGTGAATCAGTCACACTCGTCAAATGTTAGGCTAATGCTCCAATTTGATCTCTACCAATAGTCTGCTAGGTGCTAATGTTGCTTCTCTGCTGTTGTAAAGTTCCAGTTTTGAAGATTTCTATTTGAGCCCAAGGACCTACACGTTAAGGTCACGCCTTGCACTTCAAATTGGGCGTCTGTGGCGACATTCGCACGCAAATTCATGAGCCATGCGTAGTTACTCACACATGACACATTCTGGTTTCCACCAATCCCAAGGGCAAATTAATGCTCTTAACCGCCGAATGCCTTCGTGTTTGTCGGCAGATGTTGGTTGTCTGCAGTTTTAAAAGGCTAATTTTGGAGATTTCTATTTGAACTTTGTCAGTCTCCCTTGTCAAGTGGTGTTGCATACGCCTTTTTTTCCTCTGCTAGAGCTAAAGTTAACATTACTATAAACATTACAGATAAAAAGGTAGATGACTATTATACGACTCCAATGCTGCAGCCAAAAAAAGAAAGCACTCCTTTTCACTTTTGCCCACTTGTGCTCCTCAATGCACCACTGAGCACCATCTCCAGCTGTTGCCGCCTTGTACTTCGGGGCGGCTTGTACACCGTCGGCCACATGTACTACATTAATAACGGCAAGGGAAACCTGGTTAGTATTCTCTTCACACTCCCCTGAAAATGTTCGTCCCTCCCGCCCTCCTCATCTTCAGCTCATCTGCACAAACTGTACGTGCTTTGTTTACTTCCTCGTAGCCGGCAATTAGCTTGAATTAGGGACGCTCTTAATGTTAATGATGGCAGCAGATGGGGAGCCACCGCTCAGATTGGATAAGACGCCCGCCCATTCATTCGGCCTCCCAAGCCCTCCACGCCCTATAGCCAAGCCTCCTCCTCCTCCTCCCCACTTCACCCGACCTTCCTCTCTCCTCTCCAGCCGAGCACACACCATCCTCCCACCCACCTTACAAGAGACCCGACCGCTGACGCCTCCCCCGCCTGCGCGCGGCCGCGTCTATACTGTAGCAATTAAAACAAGCCGAGGAATGTGTTACGCAACACAGCTGCCCTATCTGTGAATGTCAATGGGTGAACGCTGAGGACCAGTGGGGCATCATTAATGCATCTGTCATGATTTAGTCATCAGCTGACTAGCTTGTTTATGCCCTCCTGCTGAAAGACAAACACACAAACGCATAAAATGTAAGCGTGGCTGATACGGCTTTCCGTCAGTTGGCTTTCTGCCCCGTCGTCGTGAGTCACGAGCCGCTCTCAGTGACCTGACACAAACCGGGATATGAACCTGGTCGCGGAGACCTCGGTGACAGCCGTTACATGCACCACATACAATGTCATTTGTTATCCGGGCAGGCAGACTGCCCCCCCTCCCTACACACACACACACACAGGTAACATACACTGTACCTGGATCCCTTCATTATATGTGACAGATATAAAACCAAGTGTTGAGTATGCATTCTGGCTAATAGATCCAATGCGTTCCTGCGTACGTGTTAACTGATTGTGTGCGTTTTTTTACGTGTTTGCATATTTGCGTGTGCATGTCCCCGCTTTCCTGCAGAGTCGCCCTGTGAGCTCCGGCCTACATGCGCGTCTCACATCCTGCTTAGGATGTCAGTCAATGTAACTCTGGTCGGCTCACGCTGACAATATGCAGGATGTGACAGGTTTTTCTTGCGTGCTTCATTGGCTACTCTAAACTTGGTGACGGCTAGTCAAATGGCTGGACAGCTATGCGCACTCATCTGTACCAGCCCGTGTGTGTGTGTGTGTGTTTAAGCCGCTTTCACTGTCAGGGAGTCTAACAACTGGCAAAAAGCCGACTCGGGTCATTGTTTGAAATTCTTGAAATATTAACGGATTTGTCTGCTGAGGTAACGCGGGAGGATTTAGCCTAAAGTGGCCCAAATGCATCAAAGGTTAAGACCAGTTCTCCCAAGCGAAAATTACGTAAACCTCTTGTTATCTTCGGACCCAAGGGAGAATCACCCGCAAAAAAAAAATAAAACAAACAATTTACTCCCCGGCTTGCCTCCGGTGAACCCTGAACAATCGACCCTTTCCCTGAGGCTTTTCAAGGTTAAACCCAAAACCGCAGCCACCACCAACGCTGCCTGAGGACGGCCGTACACAGTCCAGCGAGCATGTCCGACCTGTCTGTCAGGTGTCTGCGCGGAAAACATCAACGCGGACAAACATACGTACCCCTCTGGGCACCCGACTAAGCCGAGTCAATCTGACTCAGCCCCATAGCCCCATAAAGGGCTCTTTTGGACAAATGTCAGTGGGCAGTTGCGCGTTTTGGTCAAATGTTTAAGAGTTTGTTGTTTTCTCTGTCAAACAGAGCGAGATTGTTGTTCGGGATGACACCGCTGACCTCTTTTCTACCTTCGCTCGGGCTCCGAGCTGCGAGACGGATTAAGATGTGCGCCGAGCGTCCTCCCTCAACCTACAGAATGTCACTCATCCCGGCGGCCACCGTTTGATGTGCGTCTGTGTAAAAATAACTTCCTCGCGTACTTGTTTTCTGCTCGCTACTTCATCTCTTCACTTCATCTCTCCTCCCTTTCCCCTTCTCTTCGTGCATTTATCTTAGTCGCTGGAGAGTACCCGGCTGATCCTGTCAATAAGAAAAGTATGGATTTCTCCAAGGCCAGCTCCTGAAGTAGCATTTGAGGATTGATATGTACATTGCTCATTCTTGACAGTGACGTTTCGGGTGAGGTTACTTTTAGCAGCGGCGCGCGACAACCCCAGCTGCAAAGGACACCTATCAAGCGGAGGTAGACTTGTGAAGCTGGAGCGCATCATTTATTTCTGCATCAGGCGTCCCGCTGACAGGGTGACAAGTTTCTCCTCTGAAGGACTGACCGAAGTGAAGATGAAATCCCTCAAATTAACCGCATCAGGCTCGCCCGTCTGCAAATGAGGCCCAGAGGGATTTGCTTGACTGTATCAATGAAACAATAAAATCCGTAGGGACTCTCTGCAACATGTTTGTCACCGCGCTGTTATCAAAGGATAATAGATTCAGGGTGTTCTGTCAAATGACTATTCACTAGGTCCCAAGCATCAACAGCAGTTGTCCAGCCAATGCTCAGCAATAATAACTAGGCTTGTCAAGCTCTGGATCTCTTTACCTGTTGATGTGTGTCTCCTGTAGTACGAAAGCTACGTGCTGTGGCAAGTATTAAGAAGGCCGTGTCGTTTTAAGCTTAAAAAAACACAAAAAAAATAGTGTAAAAAATAGAATAAAACAGTGTTTTTACTAACTGTAACCACCGGCAACCTACGGGGCTATAAACAAAAATGATGCGCATGTGGATGTGTCAAAAATGTTCCCCAAGTGGCCACTAGAGGCTGGCTCCAAAAGTGAGTCAATCCCAATAAACCTCCGTGTTAGAATTCCCAACTTTACAGCAGAAACAAACGTCTTTACAGCCTGGTATGGGAGTAGATTTGGTGTGTCTCGCAAATTTTCAAATAAACAACTCACTTGTGTAAATTTTAACAAGGCTTAAAGTTGCGCAATTTAGGGCTCCTTCAGGTGCTGTCACCGGTTGCTGGCTGTTGGTGACAACTATAACATCAACCATAGTTACATAACAGCTCATCTGTAGTCTTCTAATCATTTTCTATTAAAGAAATTAAGCAGCACATCATACAGACCCAGTAAAGCATTGTCTTGTTTGCTTAAATAGGTTATTCTGTAGTTAATATCCAAACCATCCAAGTTATGCAGGAAAAAAATTACATTTTTATTTACTGTACAGTACAGTTTTTCAAGATTCATTTTGTGAGTAAAAACAGTGATGTGAACGAAAGTTGGACTGGTTTTGGATCGTTTCAGCTTTTTAACGAACTAACTGATTTGAAATTAAACCAAAGATCATTTATTGTTTGTTGCTCGATCATTTCTACCCTTTGACTGTGTTGTTTTTCGACACTAGCATTAGCATTCTGGCTGGTCAAAGAACAAAATATGGATCGATAGTGGTTTTCAAATGGTCTTTGGGCTTAGAAAACCATAACATCCACTGTGTTTCCACACTCTAAGACCAGTGCTACGTGCCCAGTCTATACAGTTTCCCATGGATTGCTAGCTTGCGATGATGCAGACCTTTTATACATCTTGCAACCTTAGTTTCAATCTGTAGAGAATGTACTGTATGCAGCCATCACCACCCACGACAAAGAATCTTCAGGGGAAGCTAAAATACAGCTTTGAAAATATAAAATACCCTTATTTCCTTTATTTCTCTTGCTTTTATCACCGTAAATTATGTGTTGCACTGCAATGTAACGGTATATCAACATGAACTAAGATGGGTTTAGCAAACTACCGTCCATCACAGTGACCATCAATCATCTCAAAGAAAGAAATTGCTGCTTAGGCACAGCATCCTCACAATATTTTTCCCCTGGTCCCTGGAAAGAATATTCTTAAAAATCACCAAATAAAGAAACACTTTTGTACTGCAGCCAGGGGTTAATTTTCCACTCCCACAGTACTTTCTGCCCTCCGTGATGCTAAATGATTTGAATATACATTTTATAACCATTGCCACAGTCAAATAGTGCATTTCCTGCCTTTTGCGAGGCGCTCGCTTTTGACAAAGCGATATGTAGTCTCGGCAGTCATCTCCCATACCCTCTTCTCTCGGTGAAAGCCTTGCTGCTGTCTCCCTCCAGAGAGGAGGATGCTCCTCGTCGTGCCCTCCACCATTTTAGACTGGCAGATGAAACGGCGAGAGGAGCTATCTCTCGCTGCGTGCGCCGACGCGGGGAGCTCGCCGAGAAGAGGCAGAGCGGGCGCGCCGTTAGAGGAGAAAAGCGAAATCACCTCAGGTTATCTGGCGGCTTTTGTGACAGCCTGATAAGACGTACAATTCAAAACAGAGACGGAAAATAGAGAGGAGTGACTGAGAGACGGAGACAGAGAGGGGGATTTGAGCCAGTCAGATGTAAAGCATCGCAAAACATCAAGCAGTGGCTCTTGTTAAGTTCTTTAAGTCCCTGTTAAGTTCATTCCCTTCAAATTTATAATATATAATGTCAAATCTGACAGAGAGAAAAAAAGAAACTTGCAGTTTATATAGGAGCCATTAGTTTCTCTAAAGACAGCATGTGTTATCTTTAAGTGTGGCACAGAGTAGAGTGCATTTGACATGCAACAGTACAAAGCAGCACCATCAGGAAACAGTGGAAGACAGTTCTGAAACAAGTGAAATTGCAAAAAAAAAAAAGTCTCAGATGTCAACCTAGGTCTTAATCATATGTTCCATTAGGTCGATTCTGATTGGGGTATTTAGGCTGCGAGCGGAGTGCTATGAGCAGAAGTGGCACCTACTGAGAGAAAGACTGTGATTACTGTAATCAAGACTTTTTCACTGTGGAGAACGGAGAATATAGAGCAGAAAGGAGCAGAGGAGAAGAAGAGTCCGTGGTGCAACCTCTGAGAGTGAGCACAAAATGTGATAATATTTGAAAATATGAGCTCAAGTGCATGCTCATGCATGTTTTTTTTTAGACTTCGTAGGTGCTCGGCATGCAGGATTCCGTGTACTTTTTGCGTGCATTCGAGGAGACGAGGGCGGTTTTCATCCTCACGTAAACATCTCTTCCTACAAAAGGGACAGTTTACACTAGACAATCCCCGAGCCAGTCTGTCTCCGTCTCCCTCTAATCTTCCAGAGTATTTACGCAGTTACACTTCTGCCAGTGACAGCATGTGTTCGGCCGAGTATGAAAAAGCCTCTTCGATTGGGGTTTGTAAGCAAGTGCTGAGGGCCTCCCCCCACCAGTCCCTCATCCCCACTCCTTCACTTCCTTTTCAGTTTCTTCCCCTCCGATTCTCTGTGGATCCAGCTCAGGCTGGGCCTGATGGGATCCCACAACGCCCCCCCACCACCGCCGTCACCGCCGCCCCCCCCCCCTTGTGGTTCTGGGTCGGTACCGGCCTTGGTAATTGATCCCTCTGGGCCCTCTAGGCATATCGAACAGTGGGTTGAACAGAATCACCACTAAGAAGACAGCTGCTTGGCCACCCCAGACAGGCTGAGAGAAAGGGGAAAGGAGAAAGAAATCCTGTTGCTGCTAACCATTACCTCTGCCTGCCAGCTTCCTTCTGGAGAGAGCCAAGTCAGCACATCCACTAAGCTTGGAAAATACTAAGCCCTCCATTTTGGGAAGCTGGGAAAGATGCTGGGACTGTTAGCAGAGAGAGAGGCAAGGGGAACTGACACGAGGAACGGGAAAGTCGGTCTTTTAGAGTTCTTATAAGCAGCCTTGTGGGATTGATCCGCTACGAGAGCAGTGCTGCTTAAACCCGAAACCTCTGCTAGCCGGCGAAAGAGTCTCCTGTCTGTATTTAGGCCTGAGTGTCAACACCGCTCAGTTCCAGAGCTTGAGCCATTTCCATGTGGCCAACAAAGGTAATTGATTTCATAAAGCGGCGCCTGATAGCTGGCTTGTGTTTGCGCTGCCAGCAGCTCCAAGTTACAAGAGGTGCAGTTTTAATCCAACACACAGGCAGCAGCAAATACACACATGCAAGGACAGAACACATACACACTGACACCCACCAGTGCAGCATAATAATATTCCTGTTTTTTTGTAAAATCTGTTTGACTCAATGACAGACTTCTAGCACACCAGGACCAGGAACTATGTTTTAGGGTCCTGTGGGACATGGTAGTATCCGTCCTCTGGGGATGATGAATTGTCTTTTCAGGAATTTGTGTCAAACCACCCAGTGCTAAGAAAAGTGAAAGTGTGACTTGACAGAAAAAAAAAAAATCAAGGGTTTACCCATAGTCAGCTGGCTACATCCTCTGGGGATCATGAATGTATTTGCACAATTGAGTACTAACCCACCCTGTGTGATATTTCCACAGGAAAAAATGAAACATTGTACCTGCTGTTGGTGCTACTAAGAAAAGTCAGGGGTTTGTCAAGGTCAGCAGTATCAGTATCATCCTCTGGGGACCATGAATGCTGCTACAAAATGTTGTGCCGTACCAACTGCTGACATATTTCCTTTGAAAAGTGAAACATTTTACCTGCTGGTGGTGCTACAGGGAAAGGTCAGAGGTTCACCAAGTCAGCAGTATCCATCCTCTGGAGACCACGAATGTCTGCACCAAATTTAATAAAGACGCTTATAGAACATGACACATATGTAAGGATTATTATGCTTAACGATTAATAGCCAAATCATTTTCAGAATTATGACAATTTATGATTTACAATTTATGCTGTTTTTTCCTTTGAGGAGTCAGTGATGAATAACTTATGGTCTCCTACTATTTTGCTTCCATGTGGGCTACTATACGCAGAATCAGACCCGGCTTAATACACATTTAATACACTTTCCTTTTGACAAATGCATTTCTGACTAATCCAAGGTCCTCATGGAGGCAGCAACGTTATCAAATGCATCTTAAGAAGATGCATTTGATAACGTTGGTGGCGATGGTGGCGGTGGTGTGACTATGTCCAAATAGGGGTAAAAAGCGACAATTGAAAATAAAACTCTGCATGGGCTTTGGGCTTAATAACCATACCCCCTTCCCCTCTCCCTCTCTCCCCCCAGGCTCTATGACGCGACAAGGGTCCCCCTCGACACTCTTGCACTATGGAGAGCATTGATGACCCCTTGACAGACAGCCAAAACCCATCTACCAACAACACAGATACCAACACCACCACCACCATCACAACAGCTCCACCCATAACCCGGTCCCCGCAAAGGCAGGAAGCAACACAAGCAGCTAAAGAGCACCAAGGGCCTCATGGAGGCAGCAAGGTACAACAGAAAGCCCCCGAACCTGGATATACAGCAGTTCCTTCAAGAAATCATTTGGTGTGTGTCTACACTTCTTATAATGAAGCTAGTTTTCAGTCCAGTCCAGTCTTCTGTATTAGTCACAACCATAATGTCTTTTTAATCTGATGAATATGGATTTAGTAAAACACAAACGCGTCACCCCCCAGCTTTAGGGGTGAATGTGCGCAGGATGCATCGCACGCGTAAATCCAAATACAACTTAAACAACCGTCTGCTTGTTTGATATCTTTATTTAGCTCAGTCATCGTTCCATAAGCTCGCCATTTCCCCGGCGTGCGTTCGAATCACAGAAAATCCATGGGGTGCAGCAAAGAAAGAAAAAAAAACAACAGTAAAAACCCATGGGTTTATTTTCAGCCTGCTTTATTGGCATGCCTTGTATATTGTCTTTAAAGCACTGTGTCAGATGGCGTCTGTGCACTCAAATAAAACCAGGCGCCAGGCTGACTGGGATATTAATACATGTGATTGGGAAACAGAGAGTAGCCATGTAGTAAATTTAACGTACAGCGCAATAAAAGGGGATGAGGCCAAAGTCGTAAAAAAAAAGAAAAAGAAAAAAAAAGCCCACTCTCGTGGAGTTTCTGAAAACCAGGCTCTTCTGTCGGTCAATATTGTCAGCATTTATGACCCATGTTATAATTCGCTTTCGAGGAAAAATCTGATCCCGCTGCTTTTCCGTCCAGACAGCAAGTCTTCAGCAGATCTGGAACTATTAATAGAGTCAGGGTGGAAACGCGTGTGATGAACTCGTATCCCCTGCTCAGGACGTCAGATGGAAGATTATTGCCTGTTAGCTCACAGAGAAGGCCATCGGAGATCGGATGTAAACATTTGATCTTCAGATATATGGTGTAAAAGGAGGCTCTGATCTCATACAGTGCCGTAGCAGTGCAGTCGCTCACACTGTACGAGCCGATATAATCTATACGTCGTAGTGTACCGAGGGACGTGGAGGCAACATTTCGGCAATCAGTGCCATTTTGTTGTTCCTCTCTGATGCCACCGTGGATAAATCTGTCCTAATGTTCCCTCTCGAGCATTAAATTCTGATCGTATTGCAGGATGCAGATAGTGAACACTGTTTGCTTTGATGTCCTTAAGAAATTCAGTATGAAAGGGTTGATAATGACATAACACCCCAGATAGCTTTGAACTCCCTCTTAATGTGGAATAGGACCTGGTGTCTGGAGGCCCCGCGCATACATGTTCATGTATTTTGATGTCGGGCGTCTGCTTCAGGCGCTACCCGACTTCACAGCGCGTAATGAGCGATTTCCCGTCCCTTATTAACCTGTGGAAGATTCCTAACCTGCGAGCCCGCTTATGAATATTCATCCAGGAGGCTATTGTGCAGCTTGCGATCTTAAAGGGAGAGCGCACGACATCAAACAGCGGGGGCGCAAACAATTATTGGGAGCGGGCAAAGCGAGGCGACACGAAAAAGCGGAGGCCCTTCAGGATGACGGATGAGCAAAAAGGCTTTATCCCGTTAGACGACGCTGCAGCACCACCTTCAGCAGAGCCCCAAATCATTTAATCATGTGTCGGTTAATCAGCTGCACACTCTTGAGGGTATCCGCATTTATCAGAGTCCCGGGCAAACTCTGGAGAGCGCGAGCGGATCACTTTTCTTTCACGTGTGCCCGCTCACACGTTCACCCCGAGTCACGGCGCTGTGACATTTTGAAGGGAGTCAGCAAGAGTTCAAACAGGGAGGAAATGTCAAGCTGCGGCCATATGCTCGGGTGCATTCGCTCCCCTCACTCCCAGCTGGAGAGACCTCTCCATATGCATCGTGGATGTAGTTTCCTTTAGCTTGAACAGATGCGGCCGGGTGCGCACGTGAAAGCCAGCCCCGGGCGCCCGCGCTCAGCTCTCCTTTCCACATCAAAGCGCTCCCGGCTCGGCCCTGAGACGGGAAGCGCTGCCTAACCTCCCTGAAATCAAATGTTTTCCCTCGTCCTCGATCGAAAGCTGCTGGGCACACGTCGATACCTATTGAGTGGATCGCCTGCTTGCTCCGTAACAAGAGAAGCCTGCACAAATTATACATTAACGCAGATGGATTCTGTCCATGACACTCCCTTCTGTTGCTGTGACACCTCCTGCAGTTATCGGTCTCACTCGGCAGGCTAATTCTCCTTCCCGTCGGAGGTCTTGTTTGGACGGCTACGTCACTGTACTCAAAGCTTGTCCATGTCTTCAATGCCCAGATATTTCCCGCATTCCTCAAAAAAAAAAAAAAGTAAATTATTGGCTTTCCGTTATAAGATATAAAATAGAGTAATACGGCCGTTTCCTGATAAACCCGAGGTAATAATCACCTAGGGCCTCTGAATTGTATTCATAGGGCAAATTCATCTCATTTTCATCTGACATCCGTTCCTCTTTTTTAATGGAAGGCTTGCATTTCCCTGAGATGAGATTTGTGTGTGAGATTTATGGGGAGCCATTTGCCACAGTGTGGATGTGAGGGGGGGAAAAAAGAGAAAAGAATCACGGTAGACTATGCAGCAGCCTGCATAAAATACGCCCGTGTCTATGCCTCGTGTCGATTTAAATTCATTTGCATCGCATTTCTCTCCTACCACAACACTTTCTATGCGGCGTTTTCTGCCTTTCTTCCATTTTATCAGCATCTTCTTGATCATTCGGTGGCACTGTCGTCTCCGGGTGGCCACTAGGAGGCAACTGAGAGAGAGAGAGAGAGAGAGACGGAGGGAAACTGTGCTCACACTGCGGAAACAGACACCTGTTTGGGCATGTGGTCACGGTCAAGCAGTTTGCACAGTCATGGCCCCGCTTTAAGCCGTCACACCTCCGGGTCACTTCGTGCCCTGCTCCAAAAAAAACCACCATGACATTATCTCGATTAAACCCCGAGCTCACTGAGATGTTTATTATTCCCGGAGACATTGTCATCTGTGATACATCCTACTACTCCGTTCAACACCTGCCCCTTTCATGGCAATTTGCACCCTGTGAAATCATCAGGAGTCCATTATTATGAATTAAGCTTCGGTGGCAGTGCAGCAGTCTTGGAAGGCGTCAGCACCTCTATCAAGTTGGCTGTGTGACTGGCGGGGGCCAGATGGTGAGGAGGCTTTCAAATTTGTCTTTCAGGGGTAAATTAATTGTTTCTCAGGCTCTGCACTGCGAGACTGGCTTTGTTATTGGGTTACACCCGCTGCAGAATTATAAATATTTGACTCTTAACGATGAGCGCTGTAATTAACAGCTTCATTTTGCTAAAGAGCCATGGATATGCATAATGATTTCAGCAATGATACACCACTAAGAAAAAGCTTTTTTTCTCTCCTTTAAAAGAATGCTTTGACACTTTAACCAAGCAAAAGATTTGCTTTTTTTGCTGAGAGTTTGATGAGATCAACCACTTTATTTTATATCCTGTTGTTTTATGGTAGGTTATTGCTAGCAGCTAGTTAGCTTTGTTTAGCATAATGACTGAGAACAGGGCTGGGGATAAAGGTTGTACTTTATTTGTTGAATGAGCTAAATATAAGGCTGTGGGCTTCACAGTATGTTAGCTTAGATTAGGTTAGCCTAGCTTAGCATAAACACTGAAAACTTAAATGGCAAATGTTCTAATGGTACGCTCACACTACTAATGGCAAGAACAACAAGTCACAGAGTCTCCTTTGGGGTGTCACTCAAACGCTCGGTTTCCATTACACATAACATGAACCCGCTGTACTATTGAGTAACATGCGTCACTATGACAACATAAAAGTTGAAGCCAGCTAAACCCAAAACTTAGCAACAAGCGTCGGATATCAGGTTGTAGTGTGAATGTAGCATTAAGCTAAACTTCAGCAAGACACCTAGCCGCTAAACTGAGTGAATGTTTTTATATTGCACCAATGAGTGCAACAGCTGTTCCGGGTGTTGTAATGCTGATCCAGTGACGGTAAAGGCATTCGAACTGCTACTCAAGTTCCTGTTATGGCTGTCCATTGCTCCAAGTGGATGGGTTAAATGCAGGATAGCTAGTTCCTTGTATGTGTAGATACAGTATACTTAGTATAATAAGCTGACTTCAAGGCTTCTTGTCTATAAATCCAAAATGAAACCATAACACATTAATCAAGGTTTTGAGATGCTAGTACTTGGTTTGTTGCCTTTGGACAGAGACAACTGAACAGAGACAACTGTTTCATTCTACTTCCCAAATTAGCCATGTCCTTGCTGTAGCTCCTCATATACCACATACACACCCAACAGTGGTATCAATTTTCTCGTGTAACTCTCGGCAAGAAATCAAAAAGAATAATTTCAGACTATAAGAGGAGAGGAATTGATATGTATGAGAAAGAGCAGACGCACAATAGTGCAAAGAAAAAGTCAATGTCATTTAACACACAGGCAGTATCAAGACGATGCAAATAGGCTGAGTCATTAAAATGGTTTCTTGTACAAATACGCCTTCGGAAATGTCTCCCAGGAGCTGAGGGTGATAATGACTGCGTGTTAAAACAGTTCGCTCATGTTCGCTTTGTTCTTGTTGATTCGCAGGTCTCGTAACACAGCCGGAGACGGGCAAACCAAGGGAGTGACTGTTTGAGGGAGCGCACACTCCCCCGGACACTGGACAAACTCTTTATTTCCTGCGACTGGCCCCCTCCAGGTTTCCAACCACTCCGTCCTGCTATCTGTCGTTGGGTCAACATGTTGCGTCCACCTCCTCTCCACTGTATCTGCCTGCTCGGTGAAGTTAGCAGCACCTGCTCATGCCACGGAGGTTCGGACACCCTAAAATCCCATGAATGGTTTTCTGCCTCATCGGAAGTCCGCTGTCTGGAGCCGCTAACTGCATTAAACAAGGGATTTCCCACATCTCTCTCTCCTAGACCCTAGTGCAGGAGTTCCAGAGTATAGACGGGATCATTACAGACCACACCCTGTTGCTTCTCGGACCGTCTCGCGAGGCCGCCAAAAAAAAAAACTGAGCGCTCTCTGCTGTTAATAGGCCTTCTGCTGGAGTGAACCTCCCATATTTTTATAGACCAAAGAACAATACAACAAATACGATCATTGTGACAGAGAGGACCATCTGACAAAGGCAAACAGTCTTTGAACATAACGGCTGCCCCTCCCCCACAGAAACACAAAGCGAACCTTTGCGACCGGTGGCATACGTACGCAATCAAAGGAGTACTTTTAAAACTTTCCAGACACTTTTTTTTCTCAGACTAAGCCCACCACTGTATTTTGGAACTGGAGATATAGGTACTACATACGTATAACTGTGTATCAAAAAAGAAAAAAAAAAAAAAAAAGAAATATCTGATTTGCATTTTTCAGTAGCTACGGTTGGGACAGCTTGCAGAAAGAATTGTCGGGTTGGTCGCGGAGCGCAAATCATATCAGAGAAGTGATAAATATCTACAGAGAGTATAAATGCTGTTGAGTCTGAAAAGAGTGAAGCAATGTCATTAAATGTATTTTGAAAGGCCCTAAAAAGTTATATATTTAACAGTTTTATATGTTGTACCTTTGTAGAGAAGCTTATCGGACTTAAAATGTGGTCACAATGGCAGTTTAGTAGGATGTGAACAAACGCTGTTGTTCTCATTACTGCTGGCTCGTAGTCCCAGGTTTTCTGTTCACAACTCAGTAGCCGCTTTCTTTTCATGGTCATCTCCAAGTCACTGTCTACCAGAACCATTAATGGATCTAAAGAAAAAAAAAAAAAAAAAAAAAAAACAGAAAGTGACGCAATTTATTGAGGACTGATCTGCAGCCAACTGAACATTGTAAATCTATGGTAGTCAGTGGAAGCCATTGAAATCTGCTAATTTGCTATGATATTGTATTGTACACGGTGTGGAATACTGACTCGTTTCCCTCTCTATGGGTTTTGATCTCTTAATTTATTTTTGTGCTTGTGTTCGTTCGCACAAATCCAGCCTCTCTCCGGTGGTGTGAGGAGAAAGAGAAAGAGAGAGAGTGAGAGAGAGAGAGAGAGAGAGAGAAAGCAGAGGAAGCATCGCAGAAGTATTAGAGTCATTTACATACATTTTTTTATCATGAAATATTTTAAGAATAAATTAAATACATGAAAAGAAACGTCCCCTGCAAATTTAGACGGTCTTGGTGTTGGGGAATTCGACTGATCCCTTCATTGTCATTGTATCTAATGAATGTATGTGTTCTGGCACCAAAAAAGTGACTGAACATGAAAGTTTTTGCTTTTTTCCCAAGGTGCTCAAGTGGGGTTTTTGGACTCGTGGTCCTAAAGACGTCAGGGGTGACGAAAGTGACGAAAAGGTCCGAGGTGTCTCTGGTGCGGTTAAGGATTACCTTCCACTACCAGATCAGATATTAAGTGAAGGAACTTCCAGTTTTATTTTATTTTTTGGGGGAGTGCACTTTCAAAAAACAGTTTACAATCGTCTCCATACATTAAAAGTAAAAGGCAGACGCTCAACTATTACACTCAAGGTTCGAAGTTTGGGCGCACCAAGAATGGTGATTAGCCTTTTAAATGGCATCATGTGGGTTTGGATCCAACACGTTCAGTGCTCATTCACTTCCGAGAAAAGACAACTGATTTCTCAACAAGACATCACAGCTCAAAATGTAGAGTACATCATTAAAGGGTTAGCCCATCAGAGGCTGAATATTTCTTTTAAGTGTGTACAGTACAAAAAGAGCTATTAATATGCTAATGGCTTAGAGGAGTTCCATTCAATGAGAGGTCATAACAATGGCAGAAAATGCCAGCAATAGGAGGCATTAACCCGCAGCAGAATGCAGTTCTAATTCCCTGAAACCCTTTTGTGCAGAGATGAATGCCGTCATGTGGTTTTCCTATACCGTATTCAAGTGGTATTGAGTCGGCTTCACAGGATGACACTTGCAATAATGACCAGGCTCTATAGTAAACCACATGTCTCCAATATTAGATATTTTTAAAATGTGTTATTCAAGATAATAATTTTCATTTTATTGTTCTACTGCAGACTGTCTGGGAATGCTGTGGTTATATAGATACACACTGTTGTAGAGTAAGATGCATCTGCAGGATGTATTCCTCAAGAATACATAGTCCACAGTGAGAATAGACTTCACACAATAGTTCAAAGTCAAAATATGCGGTTTTACAGACTGAGACATGTCCGTTACAGTATATGAAACCATTCCAGTTGTGTGTCTTTAGTGTCAATGACAATCGAAACTGTCTCTAGACAATATGCAGAACCCAGAGCCAGAAAGGTGTCGGGAAAACACTCCCTTTTAACAGTCGGCCAGGCCTCGAGCAGATGGATACATCCAGCATATTCGTGTGTCGATCAGGCATAACCACCTTCTTAATATTGTGTAGGTCTCCCTTGTGCCTCCAAAACAGTCAAGGACTGTCATCGCTATGGGGTGGGGGTGCCTGGTCTGGTCTAGGTAGGTGCTACATGTTTGAGTAACATCCACATGAATGCCAGGTCCAAAAGTTCCCCAGTAGTACATTGAATTTTCACAAGATGGTCAATGTTATTTACTTCTCCTGTCAGTGGTCATAATGTTATGCCTGGTCGGTGTATATGGTACAAGTAGTAAACAGGACTACGTGATACACAGGTAATGAATGATACAAGCCAGCACTCCATGTTGAATGGCACTGAGTATATATTGACGCAGCCATTGACGTCCACCGTTTAATCTGCCAGGATGCTGAAATGATGTCAAGAGTATAATGGGCTTCACAGGAAAACAGCCTAACATAATGTTTCGTGAGTATATTTACACATAAGAGGGTCTTCAGATGTAAGTATACACTCTGACGGGAGTAAAAAAAAAAAAAAAAAGGAGGTTTGAGGTGGCTGTAGGTGCATACTTCCAGGTATATGTAAGTATTTGTTCCAAGTATCTGTTGCATCCTCCATTCCTCCACTGGGAATATGTATGAACCTCCTCAAACAAGAAATCCATTTGAATCTGTTCCGACTTTGTGCAGAAAACAAAGTCTTCTGATTCCAAGATAAACACGGCGAAAGCCGAGGTCTTAACCCCGGCTTCACTCGTTAAATCCCGGGTTGAACCATCCTGCTCCCTGCCATACTTGACTTTTACTCTGAGAGCTAACAGTGATCTGGCCGGATCATCCTGTGCACCTCCCTCTGTGACTCGACATACAGAGGAATATCTGGAGCTGGAAATAAGACCTCAAATAGGACCTTTTTTTTTTCAACTGACTGGGGAGGGGGCGGTTAATTACACCAGATTGAATTCCAATAATCTGCCCCACATCCTTGAGGTTTTTCTGACAGTGTTAGGAGTCATGCCTGTACATGTTTTAATTTGATTAGGACGGGACAATGTGGGGTTTCCTGGAGCTGTGACTATAAGGAGGTACAGTCACTAAGCAGCCCTGCAGAGCATGGAGACACAATCGGTGAGTCAGATATTATAGAGTGAGTCGATTGGCGCCTTGGGTAGGTCCCCCCCCCCCCCCCCCTCTTTTTTAGCTTTCATGTATCTGCATTTTGCTCTTTTCTAGGGATGGATGGGAGAGCACGCCTCCTGTGTTTGAATTCCTGCTGTATTTATTTGTCAGTCGATGCGTCTTTTCACTGAGCATCGCCTGCAGAGACGACGAGAAGAAGCACGCAGGCTGCATGCCGCTCCGCAGCCCGCAGTAAACCCTCAGGGTAAAAGATTCTCCCTCTCTATTTACGGCCCAGATAAATCTCTGGAATACCAATACTGCATCACGCAGCACAAAATATTATTATTTGCTTTGATGGATAACATTTACCTGCTAATTCAAATTTCATACTGTGAGTCTCTGTTTACAATATAAATCTAATTAAGTGCAGCCATCGCGGCACAGGGCGGATCGATACACAATATGGCCAACACAGCTGCTTACCTCACACGGATGCCTTTCCCTGCCAATATTTTCAACCTATAAAGCCGTTCAGGCCTTCGCAGCGCGGCCAATAATCTGTCAAGGTTAGGGCAATGAGAGACAAAACATTACCTCAGTGGGTCACGCGTTTGCTGCATATGAAAGAAAAAAAATGAGAGTTGGGTAGTTATAATACAGGAGTTATACATAATCTCTTATCCTTTCATGGCTACTTTATGGAGGTTTCAGTTTTTTATTATCTTAATAATTGAGAATGGTTGCTGTTTTAAAACGGGTACAATCAATATTTTTTTATTAACAGTGCAACAAATAACTCCAAGTGATGTGAAAGGGGTCACTCGCAGTGTCAGCCCCACAGAGAATTGTCATCTAAAGCCATTTTCTCACGACTGGAAATGCTCAATTAGGTTTCGGAGATGAGTGGCGCCCGAGTCTCGCGCGCTAAATGCAGCATACGAAGCTAAATGCACGCCGCTTGGATGGCGGCGTTTTGTTCAGAGACACATAGCCGGTCCCTAATTCGATCTTAAACAAATGGGTCTCTCGCCGCTCGTTAAATTTGTCTGATGATTTCTGCAATTTTCTGCGTTTCCAACTGGAAAGTTAACAAATATCATCGTTTCACCACTTTTTCGCCAACCTCGCCGGTTTTTCGCACCTTTCGGAATTTTCAACATTTCTGGGTAAAAATGTTTCAAAACATGAGGGATTTTCAAGCGAGTCCTGCAAACTAAACCAGAACCAGAATTATTGTGTATTTGTTTATTCATGAAAATGAGCCAATATTACATAGCTGTGTGGTATCAGCAATCTGTCTCGTCAGTTCTGAGATGCTGGTGGGTTTCCTCGCCTGGACTGCTTGCTTCGGGTCCTTCTGCAAGTTTTCTACTGGATTAGGTTCAGGATCATTCCTAAACATTCATTTTGTTCTTTTTTAACCATTCTTTTGTAGAACAATGTGTGTGCTTTGGGTTGTTGTCATCCTGCGTGACCCAGTTTCTGATTCAGAAAATTTCAGCTCACAGACAGATGTCTTGACATTTTCTTTTAGAATTCGCTGGTATAATTCAGAATTCATTGGTCCAGCAATGATGGCAAGCCGTCTGAGTTTTATTATATCGATTGGCAATACAGATCTGAAACAGATGGGCAGATATGTAATATTGGCTCATTTTCCCAAATAAACAAAGACACATATTAATTTATGCAGAAATGCAGAACATTCTGAAGCAGCACACTGTTGAGTCCTCGTGTACACAGCCTTTTTTTTCTTCACCCTGCTAAAACCCACATCTACCTGTTCACTGCGACTTATTGGGTGATTCTGTTCACACCTTCACTCAACTGGGAATTACACAGATTTTGTTAGGACATTTGCATTCTCACCTACTGCTCCGTCTGCCAATGTCAATAAAAGTTAAATCCCTCCGTGCGTGTACAAACAGCTTAGTTCTCCAGTTTACTTAATCTGTGTAAAACTCTTTGGCCTCTTTTTTTTTTTTTTTTTTGGTTTTACAACTAGTAACTTTATCCTTTCACTTCCCTCTCATCAAAAAACAAGCTCTAATAAAGCCACTGCGTGCATTTCTGCTCAGCATCAAACGGCAGCCAAGCAATGCTCGTGGCAAGCTGGTGAAAGTGGAGGTAAAAGAGGAGATGCACAACAGGAATGTGCAGCTGACAAATCTGCAGGAATGATGTGATGCAATCATATAAACACAGACTAGAGTCTCACAGGAAGGTTGCCAACATCTAGTGAAATCCAGACTTGCTGCTTATTGTAAAACCTTGTATCAAACATGACGTTAAAAGCTGAAATGAGGTAGCTTAGTAAGAAGAACTCCTAAAACCGAGCCTGGCACCGGCATCAGATCCTTAATTATCTATCCAGCAGTAGTACTGTCTTCACCTTTCGCTGCATTGACCGCTTGGGCGTTGAGTAGAGTTTGACATGTGAAGTCTGAGGTTAAGCTCTGCAGCTTCGAGCCTGAGCTCTGCCTCCGCTCCCCCTGATCAACCTCCTCTCTGTGGTAGGTGGTTCATTGTCAGCTGGGTGTTCAAGCTCCATTTAACTCTACCTAACTGCCTTTAGTCATTATCACCGCTCATTAATGCTGCAGTGGTGCTGCTGAGCAGCTCTGAGAGCAACTGGGTGAGATGACTGCACCATGTACAGCAGTTAAGACCATGCAGGAGGTGTGTATTTGCTTTTCATAGTTTCATTGTTACACAATTAAGGGCATAAACATAATCCTAATAGCGTGTTATATTGAGGTTATTTGCTAATATAAACCCTCATTAAAATGCAGACACCTGTAATCATCTTAAGAGCTAATGTTTATTTTTGTCTAAATAGGATGTGAGCAAATCTTTGAATCCTCACAACAAAGTCCTGTATGCCAGCGCCTCCTGAACAGGAGCACCTGTACCTGAGGGGGTGTTTCTGCTGATGCAGTTTATTTGAGACCATGCTATGAAAAGCAAATGCACACCTCCTGCAGGGTCTTAACAGCAGAGGTAAGGAGGAAAATAAACAGCCAATTACTATAATAAAATTACAGCTGCCCACAAATGTCAGTTATAACACATATCGTAACACTAAATACTGAAAACAAGACAGTTAAAGTTAACTTAACAGTTAAAAGTAAAGGATATGGCTTGAAAGTTAAATCAAGCCTGCTTTCATGTCTGCATTTCATTCCGTTTCAGGGAGTTACTGATACAATGCTATGCAATGTTGCATCTAACCTTAGCTCACAAAGCAACCCAGACAAACATCTGACAAGTCCTCAATACCATGTACTTGTACAGTTTTTGTAATAATATTATAATTTTATGCAAAAAAATGAAAATAATAGGAATAATCACATTGAAAATGGAGCATCAGGAGTGTGGGCACCGACATTTATTGCTGTTCTGTGGTTCATGTCCCAGTGTTCTCTATATGAACAGCGTGTTCAGTTTGATCAAACATCCAGCCAAGAGAAACCAACATTTTAAAGTACAATATATGCTGAGTCTGCTGGTGCAAGACGCCTCCGAAGGAGAAGATGTGCTCTGGATGCATACAACGACCTATTCACCCAACAGTTTCTCTTCCAGAGACGCAGCAAGTAAACTGCTTGGTTATATAATTCTAGGCATATAAATAGTGGGTCATATTAGTCCATGGGTAACATGTTTTTTTTCTCTTTGCAAATACTTCTGGGAGCGAGTGCAAGATGTGTTCCGTGTTCACACCAGTCCAAGTGAACCAACCTGGAGGGAAACGCTCCCTGTTTTGGAACAAAAAACAAGGTGTGAAAGCTCCATTAGATAACTTAAGGGCTAAATTGTTTTATACATATCTAAAGATAATGGACAAATAGTCTGAAAGATCAGAATGGAAATTAGTCATTAATAGTTAGTTAAATAGTTAGTTAAAAACTAATAACAGGAAACACTGCCTAATTTATAACCAGTTCAACAGTTTAAATATTTGCTAATTCCAAATTGCTAATGGTAGTGGATAAACAATCTGAAATAATTAGCTAAAGGTTAATAGCAGGAATTATTAATGTCTAACTAATTTATAGCAGTTTAAACATCACATTTAAAGCAATAAAAGGACAGTGTTAAACAAAAAATAAAATTAAAACATTTGAGCTAAACTGTCAATGTACACTAGCTAGCTAAAGATAATGAATATACTGGAATAATTACCTAAAGGCTAATACCAGGAATTAATGCTGCCTAATATATAACAGCTTAAACATTTCATTTAATGAATGGACTGTCGATATAATTTGATGAAGCCAATCAAAGGTCAAGTTTAAATATTTAAACTAAACTGACACTGTAGCTAGCTAACTAGCTAGCTAATAAATGGAGTTAACGGAGTCAGTGGAGTTCGGAAACAGGTGATATTAGTACTGAATACAAATGTGAATTATTTAGGTCAAGCTAATAGTTAGCGTAATGAAAATAGAAGATTAATGAATAAATAATATGCTATGATAAATCTAACTGATAAATAGTTTAATATATAAATCTACGGTACAGTACAAGCACAGTTAGTTAAAGGCATGGATGAACCATTTGAAATACCGTGTAGTAAAAACAGAATAGTTGTTTAATTGTTCAACAGTTAAAAATGGTAAAAACTTAAATTAAAATGGTTGTTCTTTAAGAACAACCATAATAGTTCGAAAGAACATCAGCTTTACTGATACTGTTAGGAAGGAATTAAGGCTGCAGGAACACTATTACAAAGAAAGTTTACAAAGAAACCACAACTTTTCGCTTGGTACAGAAGAAAGAGAAAGGCAAATTAAATAATGAATGACTGAGGGGAAAGACATAAAGTGTGAAGTGTGAAATCCACCTTATATAGCATTAGTAATCAAGGTTTGCTACTGTACGCTGAGTGCCCCTATGTATCCACGGTGAGGCAGTGATGCAGGATGACAGCTGGGGACCTAGCCAACACACTGGACCACTAAATGAGAAAAATGACCAGCCTTCACCAGCTCTTTTAAAAACTCATTTACATCCTGTCAGATCCCATTATGGCCGGGGACCTGTACCGGAGCTGCAGGAAAGAGCTGAGCCTGAGTGCACCAACCGTGCCGGCCAAGCTCCTATCAGCCTGACCCGGCTCACCGGTCCAATAGACGGCTGATTCTCCCGTGTCAAGGTTTTTTGGCTTTTTGCTACTTTTTTTTCTCTCTTTCTGCCCCGTCCATTTTCCACATTGCCGTTGGTGTGCTCTTGGCAAAGAATAGGTGATTATCAGAGTGCTTGAAACGCCACTTTTACTCTTTTACACAATTACTGTACAGTATTTGCTCCTAAAAGCATCCAAAGAGAGGATTAGTTGTGCTAAATCCTAGGCATTGAATACATTTTCTGCTGGGCTGGGGATAGCAGTAAAAGCAGCTAAGTTTAACTAATCACCATAGTGTCAAACTGTGGTCAACTAGTTTTATACTACAGGTCACAGAATTTTGGGGGCAGCAAAAATAACAGCTCTGAAGTTGTATAGTAATTTAACATTTTCCATCTTTCTGTGAACAGCCATGGTCGGATTTTATGCTGTGCATGGCATTAGTCTGAAAACTGCACAGTGAAAGGAATCAGTCACCTCATTTAGAAGGCGGTTGTAAAGTCTGTCGCCCCGCAGCTCTTCATCTAACAGCTCACTAAGGCTGCTCCTTCTAGTTCAATATGAAACATAAACATGTCTTGCTACCTCACTTACAAAATCTGCTGTCTTGATTCGTTGACCTATTTTTGATGAACAATAGCCGTGAATGTTACTACTACAACTGGTCAGTACTTCATAATAAAACTCAACTTGTGTTTCTCTCGGTTAAATGTTCTTATATGCTTTTACTGTGACAGTGGAGCAGGAGTTTGCATTAGCATTCTGCATTATTATGTCAAATGGCCTGCACTTTTCTACCTTAGTGGCGCTCAATGCACTTTACAATGTCACTCTCTCATGCTCACACACTCACGCACCAGCACTCAGTCCGTGTAAACGCAGATATATCGTGTAAATACTGCAGTACTTTAATCACTGAGCCTCAGCCTCGGCTCTCATTGTGTTACTTCATTTGGTGACAGATAGTGACTTAACAGACATTTATTTAAATGAAAATCTTTGAGTTTGCCACTTTCATAAATATGGTAATATACTGCATGGTTGAACATGGATGTTCATTCTCATTTAAATCCGTTCATTGAAAAGTCCATTCACTCAAAATACAAGCCAATGAGGAAGCAGGTGAGATGTGGTTGAAAGCTTCAGGAAAATCTACTAAATGAACATTGATATATTTTTCCGACTGTTCTTAAAGCCCAGTCGATCTCATCATTATTAATTAAACTGCCGTCTTTTCCACTTTCTTCTGTCCCCGCATTTCCCTGATTTATTTTTCACATAACTGCGCAAAGTCAGAAACACTGCACATTTACCATTACTCTTGTAGAAGTGGCGATTATCTGTCATGTGCGCATGTTAACAATACATACAACGCAGCATGCCCAAACAGCAGTGAGTAAGTCAAACTGACAAGCTATTCAAACATTCAACAAATGTTCTTGGGTGTAAGAGCTCTAACAGCAGTTAAACTCACAGGGGTCACAGTCTGTGGTCATGCGTTAAACCTTTCAGTTGTCTCATTCAAACGCCGAGCATGTCTGTAACACTGTGATCCGATGCATATACATCAAAGCCACAGAGTACCTCGGCGCTCACCAGGAGCTCCATCAATCCCCTCCGGCCTGCGGAAGCTGCCTTTTCCTACACAGTCGGCCATCAAGGGTGACATCCTTGAGGAAGCGATACAAACAGTGTCTAATGAATTTTTAACGACGAGCGTCGCGAGCAGCAAAGAGGAGGGGAGCGGGAAACAGAGACGGCGCCAGAGACCCCTGCTGAATGCATTACAGTGATTTGTGGGCTCACCTTTGAGCGAGGGTAAGAGGCCTCCCGCCTCAGATCATCGGGGTGTTAAGTGTGCTCGGTGGGGGAGCCTCTTGGCAGCGCATTGTGGGCCAAATGATGTTTGAAATGTTTTAATCAAATTCTGTCTGTTCATTAGACTAACAATAGGCTTCATGGGGTGAGTGCTCAGTGGTTTAGCTTCTCAGTGCCCCAAGGGGAACCCTCCTAGAGTAAGTTCCTTAACCTCCCGGCGACAAATCTCAAAATGACGCCCCTCAATACATTTAAATGTCCCTTTATCGCTGGTGGTAAGTTATCATGAAGTTTTGTTTAAACAAAAAATAAATAAAATAAAATAAAAACCTTGGGTTCCAGTCTCAGTCTGTGGTAGCAGCTATGTGCGATTATGTGTCAGACTAATGTTGTCTGGGATGTACCAGTGTATGATGAATTGATCTCAGATTTAGAAATAGCAGCAATGTCCATCATCAGATAGTCTGTTGTCTGTCACAGAGGTTATTCAAATGAGTAAAGTAGGTGATGCCGTAAAATGAACAGGCTGTAATCCTGCCATTTCAAACTGCAAGAAAAGACAATTTGTACGACCCCATCTTGTGGAAATTTTGGGTAACCACAAGTTCACCATTTCTAACGTGATCCGCCACTGGTAGATGAGCAGTGGTGGATTTTAAGTTAATACTTACAATTACTTATAATACAATACTTACAATAATTTCCTCTTCCTAATTTGGTAATATAGCATGGGAAATGTGGAGCTCTCAAAGTGTTAGCCTTGGTGGCTTTTAGACGCCATTGGTTATCTAGCAGCCATGTTCCAATGATTTACCAATGTTGTTACCTCTTGATTGCTAAGCATACTTTACTCTTCTTCTTCCTAATTTTGTAATATGTCAAGGAAAATGCTGATTTTCTCAGTGGCTTCATTTTTTCATTATCTTTGGATGTCCTACATTCAGTTACCTGTTTGTTAGTTTGCTAAGCTGTTAGCCTCAGAAGGTTCTAGATGCCAATTGGCAAGCAGCAATGATGTAGTCTTTGATTACCAAGCTTTTACTGCACACAATATCACATGTTATAACCACAAGCTCACAAATGAGTCAACTTCTCCTTGGTAACAAAGCAAAGGGGGGTTATTTTGCTTTTTAGCTAAATTTATACTGATACCAATAATACTTTTTGATGGTTAAGCCCCAATTTTTCATCCACAGAAACATTGTTAACACATTGAACAGTGGTTTGTGTTTAATGCTAAATACCAACACAATGGACCAAAACAATATACCTGCTAAACATCAGCCAAGTCTTTGTTAGCATGTTAGCATGGCGATGGCAGTTTTTATTTTTGTGAAAGTATGAGAATACATATTTGTTTGTTAATGTACCGTTTTCCCAAATTGTTTCCTTCACACAGCGTCTCCAATTTAGTTGTAGATGCAATAGAAGGAGACAAGATTCCTTTTGTGTGCTTCAAACCCAAGTAATGGGGCAACAACTTTTGCTCCCATTAGAGTTGTTTGTTCAGAGCTGGAGCCTCAGGTACTTCGGAGTACAAAACAAACATACCTTTGTCAAGGCTTCTATTCATCCTCTTCATGTAATGATGGAGCATATAGTTTCTAGTCAGACGTTGGTTGGCATTGGCTGGAAGTCTGACTCTCAAAAGCACCAAGTTCATGTAAATTAGGAGGCAAAATGACACACTAGAGCAGTGGTTGCTCACTGTGGGCGCCAAACTTGCTTTTTTTGGAATACTTCTGTGCCTGAATGGAACAGTTCCATGCTTCATTTTTGAATGTCACACCAGATGGGGACTTGAGTGGTCCAAATGCCCCTATAGTTGGTCCAATTTTTTCTTTGATCATCCTGAGTGCCACTCTGGCATGACCTTAGGGCAAAAATGCACTCTTGAGCCATGAGCGTGCACAAAAAGAAGGTGCTCCTTTAACATTACTGTGAACCTATATATCTAATTTAGTGTAAAAGAAGCACAGTTTGCTTATTTTAGATTCCCACACCAATGCAACCCAAATAAATCCCATTTTTTAATCAAAGTGTGCTGGCATTAATCAGCAAAACTACAAATCATATGAAAGGAGCCTTTACAGATTTATTTATTAGTGCCCCCATAATAATGGGCCTCCAAAACACATTTGTAATGTTAATGTACCATGAGGCATGATGGAACACCTATTCTCTAAATGTATTTACAGCTGCTTTGGACAAATGGGGAAACATTACTTCCAAAACGTGTGGGCTCCCATTACTCTGCTTTTGTTGTGTCACATTGTTGGATAATTGCTTTGAGAAATTTGTAGCTTTGTAGATCTTTCTTTTAATTCTTTGACTAATTGTCTCAAGCAACGTTGTGTGTTCTGTTCCTCAAAGCGTCTTATTTCACGCCAAAGGCACGCGGACTAATTCAGGATGTTCCCAACAGCAGACACAGTGTTTTACTCCTTCCTTCAGAGCACAATGCACCGGCCTTTAATCTGAAGTGTGAAATGTCCCCACATTGCTCAGCCACTAAATCTACTTTATTGTGTTATTTCAACCTGTCAGACCTATCGATCAGTGGATTAAGACAAAGATGATGTTTTAAAGCTTTGACTGAGGGTTTCATAGCTGTCCTGAAATCCAATACCAATAGGGGTTCATAGATCCAGGCCAGGATTTAGTGCTATAGGCGGGATTGATGGCACAGAGCAGAGGCATAATAGTGGAGGTGCATCCTTCAACATAACTCAAGATAACGGTCTGCTTTTTATTTGGTTATTAGAGTCATTCAGTTGTCCGGTTATTTAAAACATGTAGCATAGCACATTGTAGCGCATTTCCATCGTAAATAATGTCAAGGCATCCTGCTCTTCTTCTAAGGAGAAGAGGTTTGTCCCAAAACTTCTTCTTCTGAAATGCTTGAATTACTGATCACAGCAAAACTGCAGCCAATGTAAGCCGTATTACTCAAAGTCAGTGACATAATCACATTTGGGGTTGTTTCATAGGCTCAATAGAGCATTTGTCAGTGGCACCAGCCGAGGATTTATCACCACTTTAAACCTAGTACAATCACCTACAGCGTTTCAATATACACAGGATTAAATTTCAGGATGAGTGTGGTCTTTATTTTGTGATCAATTGTCACTGTAAGATAGAAATGAAGGATTCATTAATGGCGCAACGTAGCAGAAAACCTATCGACTGACAATTTCACTTTTATAGAATAAACACCAACAAAGCAATATTGGACAGAAAAAAAACAATAAAAGAAATAAAGTGTTATATCTCAAAAAGAGCCAATGAGACTCTGATGCTACACTAATATGGATAACTCACTCCCTGAACTCTGCTCAGTGTCAGGACAATGCAGCCATTGTGGCTCTTGGCTCATTTTGTTCTTCTGAGGCAAAATGGAGCTGAAAAAGATGCACTGAGCATTATTTTTCTTTGACCCAAAGCAGCAACGGCAACTCTGCACAGAGTTAGTGTAGATAATATCTTCAGTGAAGCTGCTGGTGGCTTTTTATTTGAGCTATTTGTTAGTGCTGCTCAGCACTTTACTGCCTGGAAATGCTGTGGGATAGAGCAAGATGTAACAGCTTAAATGGAACTTCAGGTTGCTTTAATGGTCTGTTAAAACAAAATCTGAATTCCCCTGACTTGACAAAACGGGAAATTGTTGTTTCTGTGCAGCAGGCCTTGAATATGACAATAACTATACTCTTTTACCAAGGGGTATCCAGACGTTGTCCGACAATTTCCACTTTAATATTATCTTTATATTATATATATATTATTATATTTTGATTTAATATATTTTGGATGTATTTTGGACTGTGTTTATGTTGCAAAAATGAAAGGACTGTACTGGCGCAGTTTATACCTCTGCAGGACATAGACGGCGTAACCTACGCACGTAGCCTACGTAGATGCGAGACATTTATTCTTGTGCGTTCGTCAGTCTGGCTCACTCTGTCAAACGCCACCCAAACCATGGTCTGTGCACGAAAGGCGACAGTGTTAGGGTCTGCGTAGGGTCAGGGCTGAAATGTTTGGACGGTAGCATCCACCTGTACATACACCCTGGAAGAAGGCTGCTACAAAAGCTACTTGTCCAGGTTCCTTGGAAGTCCACTTTTGTCCAGGTGAAGCTACAAAAAAGACAAAAATAGGACAGCTGGAGTTGCACTTTTTTCAAGAAATCAAATACACACAGTATTGATCTTGATCTGAAGTTTTATCCATCTCAACACAGAACTTCAGTTAGATTGGGAGATCAGTAAAGTTTATTATACTTTCACTATACTACTGGATTCTGTGTGAGTATAATAGAATATTAAATTTCTTTATTATTTTTTGCTCATATGACTCATGTGATGTTTGCTACTTAAGTCTGAGCATCTGTTCTGCTTGATGTCTTCCTCTCCGTTAAAATTGAACAGGGGCTCATCAGCAGGCTAATCAGTTTTGTCATGAATTTGTAAATTGCATGTGCAGTGTATCCACTGATATAATTAGCTCTGTTTGAAATACACTGAATTGCCAAAAGTGTTAGCTAATCTGCCTTTACACGCATATGACCTTAAGTGACGTCCCATTCTTAATCCACAGGATTTAATATGTCGTCGGCACACCCTTTGTAGCTATAACAGCTGGGAAGGCTTTCCACAAGGTTTAGGAGTGTGTTTATGGGAATTTTTGGCCATTCTTCCAGAAGCGCATTTTTTGTGAGGTCTGATGTTGGGCAAGAAGGCCTGTGTCGCTGTCTTCACTCTACTTCGTCCCAAAGGTGTTCTATTGGGTTGAGGTCAGGGCCAGTCAAGTTCGTCCACACCAAACTCCCTCCGACCCATCCCCAAACTGTTCCCACAAAGTTGGGAGCATGGAATTGTCCAAAATATCTTAGTATGCTGAAGCATTCAGAGGTCCTTTCACTGGAACTAAGATCCTGAAAAACAACTCCACACCATAATCCATAATCCTCCACACCAAACTTCGGATGTGGCACAATGTGATCAGACAAGAACCGTTCTCAAACCCAGATTCATCGATCAGATTTCCAGATGTAGAAGCGTGATTCGTCACTCCAGAGAACATGTCTCCACTGCTCTAGAGTCCAGGGGCGGCGTGCTTTACACCGCTGCATCTGACACTTTGCTTTGCACTTCGTGATATATGGCTTGGATGCAGCTGCTCGGCCATGGAAACCCATTCCATGAAACTCTCTACGCCCCTTCATGACTGAGTTGCTGTCGTTCCCAATCCCTTCCACTTGTAATACTACTGACAGTTGACTGTGGAATATTTAGTAGTGAGGACATTTCATGCCTGGACCTGTTGCATAGGTGGCATCCTATCACAGCACCACACTGAGCTCCTGAGTGCGACCCATTCTTTCACAGATGTTTGTAGAAGCAGTCTGCATGACTAGGTGCTTGATTTTATACACCTGTGGCCATGGAAGGGATTGGAACACCTGAATTCAGTTATACTTTTGGCAATATAATGTAGAACACTGCTGGCTGATTATATCACTCTGAATGGGTAGGTTTGTCCACATGATCTATATTTTAAGCGTGATCATTGTGATGGTTGGTGCAAAGTAATGGGGTACATTTCATTATTGCTTTACCTTGATGTTTAAATTTTAAACATGAACTGCACTTAAACATCAAGGAATCTGCCCTAAAGACTTGCAGTGTGGTGGCTCTGGCCATAGCCCACTTTGCATCGGCAACAGTCTTACTTTCTATGGTTTTGTTGACCCTGCCATGGTCGCCCAAGGTTTCTTTTGGTTAAAAGGAAGTTTTCTCTTGCCACCATCCCCATAGCGCTTGATCAATTTGGTTTCAGGCTCTGGGCTCTATGAAGCACCTGAAGACTTACTGGTTATTTGAAGAGGATGATTCAACACTCATGATTATTACACTGATGATATTGATTGAGTTAAAGAATAACATGCCACTTACATAGTAGTGGTTAATGAATGCATTACTTTTGTACCTACTCTATATGAGAACATTTTGCTGCAAATACTGTAGGACCTCTGCTTACAAAAAACATTACGAATACACATAAATGGTAAGTGTATGTTGCTAGGATACAGCAAACACAGAAAATAGGCCTTTGTGCAATTTCAGCCTCCGCGTTCACTCTGAAAATGTACAAGGATCCTATGTTACGGTTCATATTTACACAAAAGCTGAATTGTCTTTGAAGCATTTCTTCAAATAGGATGTCACTGATGTTATCTATAGCGCATTATTTTCCATGAGAGGAGGAAGGGGAAAGTGTAGACAGAAAATGGGATATTTTCTGGTTCAAATGTTTTGTGCTACTGCATTTTGTCTTGGTTAAGAGGGAAATCCAATCTTTTGTTTTTCTTCCAGAGACAGGGCCATAGCTATTATTGCACACACTAGGGCCATTTCCTCTGGATATTTTAAGGGGATTTGGGGGGGTTTAATGACCTGTGGAGGCTGGATTCAGTATTTTAAGAAACATCACGGTCTTCATTTTACACCAAACTTTTATTTATGGCACTACAAAGAAGGCTATTCAATGAAATGTGGTGAATATAATTTAAAAATAGACATTACTATCTAAGACGAGCTAAATTAAAATGAATGCATCTGACATCTTTAACCATCCTCATTGGTTATCATGTATGCAGCCATCTGATAGCTGTAATGTCACAACCTCTGAGGCTGATTACTTTGAAACAACCGCTGAAACATTTTATTTGACTCCTGTGTAATGATATTGCGCGTAGTGGGAAGATGAGATGTTAAGATGTAATAAATTTGCAGGCACAGTATGATATACATGACTGCACAGGCCTGTGCCCAACAACCTACGCACGTTCATTTTTTACAATTTCCACAAGAAGGCAACATGAAAGTGAAAATGAAAGGAGAAGCAGACCTGGAGCTACAGCGTGAGCTCTTAACTTCAATAGAAGTCTATAAATCCAAGCCTCCACCTCAGCCAATAGTCCCCATGAGCAAGGGCAAAGCGTTTTAAATCACATTGTCATCCGTCAGTGTTTCAAAGGGGATTAAAGTTTGTTAAGAATTGTGAGGCCATAATGGGGTCGGGGCCCTGACAACTCCATTTCAGCATCGTCAAACCGCTATAATTACTTCAAAACCACGTCCTCGAATCCTCTCGTCAGTTCCTCGGCGAGCCTCGCTGTATGTCACAGCGCCGGAGTGAATCTCTGCGTTTTTGTCTTTAATGGCTTATGGAGAAGAACGGCCCATCAGCCCGGCTTAAATGGCTGTTTTCGAGTTTCTATGAGACTGACAGGCAGTCCGCGTTCCTCCTCGCCTCAGCGGCCTCAGTAATTCCATATACATTTCTTCGTCCTGTTTTTTTTCGGCAGGGAATTTGACTAGCGCCGTCTGAGTAGAGCCGTGAGCTCTCCGCCCTCTGGACATGCTGTACAGTAGTTAAGCGCTCATTCAGTGCCATATATGTTTTTCAGCTTAATTTGATAGTCGAAAGCCACGGGGTTCAGAGTGTTCATTTGACAAAAATAACAGTGTGCAGGGATCCAATATCATTATTACCATCATCACCACCATCATCATATCTCTCTCTGCTGGAGACTGGCAGCAGTATAAGAAAACACAGGCCTATATGTAAAATGTTTTTTCTTCTCCATCCAGAAGTGTACTTTCGAGTCACTTTGACTCGTGATTGCTTCGTGCTTTTATGGTGAAATGGCTATTATTCCATTTGGCTAAAATGACAAAGCAGAGCCGAGCCGGGCCTGCGTGTTCTTTAAATGTCATTCACGGTGTTTTCACATATGCAGTCCTAGGAACAGAATGCAGGAAAGTCAGCTTGGCCTTTTCATCTGAAGTGGCTGAATAAGAGCGTGAGTCTAAGCATCCCTGGAGTGCATTCAGTCCTCCTGTTCCAGTAACCCTTCCTCGTGTGGTTTCAGTGCTTTGCCAGTTGGGTATTCAGTGCACAGCTGTAGTCGAGAGTTTACCTTGAAAGTTAATGTGAGGCTCCAGCAGCTTGAACAAGTGCCTTTTCTTAAGTTAGCTTCTGACGGATTTTCTTCAATAAGCTGCAGTGGAGGGAGCATTTGATATACAGTGCATGCACGTCGGGTTCTTTGACACATTTATAATATATATTTACGTGTATTTTGATCTAATTATAGCATAAACCTAGAGTTATGCTAGTATCACTGCTCAAAATGACAAAGCTAAGACAGTATACAGATGCTTAAAAGGTATAAGTAGCTTGTTAGCATGCTAACTGTAACTGAGTGACACTGAACACAAACTTATAAGGTATATCCTTATCAGCTTTGCGAGTATTTGATGAAATGAATCAGACTCACCGTTCGTGATGGGGCTGGTTAAAAAGTCAGGGGCTTGTCAAACAAGTTGGTCCCAAGCGATGCGTGGAACAAAAAAGAAGCACTTCCTTTGTCTAACTGTATGTAGAATGTTCTGGAGCGTCCGTGTCATGGTATTGATTTGTCCTGTTCCTTCAGGGTTTGGTTTTCCTGTTTCCTGTTTTATTTATTTTGAAAAGGTCCCTTACCTTGTGTCTTATGGTTTGCTCCTCTCTAATTGATCTCTCTTGTGCCTTGTTTCCTCATTAGTTCTTGTGTACGTAAAGTCCTGCCTCTGCTGTGGTCCTTGGTCAGTTTGTCTATGTTCCTCCCCAGATGGTTTCCCTCCTTTTTTTTTTTTTCTTTGCCTGTGTTTTGGCCCTTGTTTTGGATTGCACTGCCTCACTCATCCTCATAGTAAGTCTAATTAAACTAAATTTTATTATTTCACCCCGGCCCAGCTTCCTTGTGTGTGTCCGACATTTGGACAGTCCAGGCCAGAACAATCAGACTCAACCCCCAGACCCATGTCTATTCTTTTATGACTGTTTTGGAGGCACAAGAGAGATCTACGCAATATTAGGAAGGTCATAATGTTATGTCTGATTGGTGTAAGGATCATTTTGTACTTTTCCATTGAGAACGCATTGACTGGAAAAAAACTGTGAACTTGTCCTTTTAGCACCTGCTAACCAAACTGCCGCCGCATATTTAGTCGACTGAGACGAAGCAGAAACTATTATTCTTATCAAAATGGTTCTGGCAGTTACAACGCGCAGCAGGGATGATTCAGCATGTTGGTGTCTCTGTGTTGCTGTGGCCACACCTCTTTTATACTTTCCTGCTGCCGTCATCAGCTTATTCAAACGGTCCCCAAAAGACCAGGTGAGAAGTGACGGACTGCACTTAACTAGAGGCACACCGCACCTTGATAATGGAGTGGGGCTGAAACGATTAGCACACTAACAGCTTCACACAAGGAGGAGGGGAATTCTCTTTGGGAGGATGCTAAGAGACAAAAAATAAATAAATAAATAAAAAGAGAGAGAGAGAGAGGACGCAACCTGCCGGCAACGCAATTCGCAGCACGGCTGTTGCTTGTGCGAGGCACCCTGACACCTTTTGAAGGACTCGGTGCCCTCAAACGAAAGGTGAAGGCGCATGTAAAAAGCCTTTCTGCAACAAAATTGTGTTTTAATCCAAGTGTAAGAATTGGAGAGGTGGAATATGAACACATTACTCATCTCTTAGCTTTTATAAAACAGCCAGAACAACCGCAGTGACACAGGACGGTCACAAATGGGAGGAAATGGAGCCAAAAATTTACGGCGCCATAAATTCAGGTAATGCGCCTTTTTAATCCTCGACATGTTCGCCGTTTACGCGGCTGTGCGCTATTATTTTGCAGTTAGGCTCTCTGTAATTTAAAAAGTCTTCCTCACGGGCGCATTGTTTTGCTCGCTGCCTTTAATTTGTTTTATTTTAATGATTGCTGTTTTGCATTCAATTAACCATCCAGTTGCACAAGTACAATGCATTTGCTTTGAAAAAGGGGTTTGTTTAAGCCAATCCCTTAAAGGCAATTCTGTTATTATTTTGAGACTTGAAGTTTAAGAGACATTTGCAGTAATAATTTTGCTCTATCGTGTCTTCTCGGCAGGGACAGTGATTGCAGCTTCACCATGGGAACTTAAAGAAGTTTAAGGTCGGGTGGACGTAAGTCTGTTGTAGCATCTTTAGATGTAAAGTGGATTTAGCCATATGTTTTATTTCTGAAAGTCTTTCATTAGACATTTGCATTCAGATTAAAGTTATATAAATCTGTAGATGGGTATTATCTCCTTTAGAAAGCACAAGGTTTTTTTTCTATAGCTGACTTTATGTACAGAATCCTGAAGTAAAAATATTTAGTTTACAAAAATGGCAAAGAAAAATCAAGTGACTATCCGTAGTGGTGGCAGAGTTAAGAAGTGTACTGTTCCCAGTACTTATTAAGCGGATTCTTCGACTGAAACTGCCGCGTGTAGCTTTTGATTAGCCCCGTGTCCTCAGTTCTGCGCCGCCCCGCTGACTCTAAACAAAGTAAAACACTGTACTGAAGCTCAAAGCCTGCTAACCTCTGAGACGGCTCTCCAGAGACGCCGTTAGCTAGCTGTTAATGTGCCATGCTAACCACCAGCCGGGCCCCATGTCGTCTCTGTCTGCAGTGTCTTTAGGATGGAATATAAAGCAACACCGACAAAAGGAGGAGACTGTAGCATGTGCCGTCAAAGGGTCTTTTTGATGGTTTCTTATCTTTGAGACGAAACAGAACAAAACTGTGAATAAAGACGGACTTCATCGCATTGTAGATAGGAGTCCTTTATGTTACATGATTGTGATCTACAATCACTGCCATCCACCTGCCGTTGCTGATAGTCAGTGAGAACAAACTGTATCTAAATTTTAACGTACTGTGGTGCCAAAGAGAGGCATTTTATTGTGCCTCCCTCTCCTACCTCATCAGATATGTTTGTTCCATGTAATCACTTAAAGAAAGAAAGGTGAGGTAAGGTAAGAAAATGCACATCTGGAGGTTATGGATGTGACCTAGGTTCTCTGAGGGTGGGAAATGAGATTGATCATATGATTAGGAAGTAATACATCGTTTATGTAGTTGACTGACAGACAACAGCAGCCTGTTCTGTGTAGTACAACCCAAATACTATGCAGTAAGGAAGTTATACTTCAATTTATAAGAAAGTAAAGCCGATTCAGACGAAGCAAAACAAGCTGAGAACACCAAAGTTTCATTAATTACTGCCAGAAAACTAGCAAAAATGTTGTATTCATTCATTCATTCAGTCACTTTAGAATCATATTAATAATGCAGCATTTACAAATATTACTTAGATCACTCAACCAGTTATCACTGAGATGTTTCTTGCTCCCTCTGTAATTACTTTCCACACCCAAATCGACTATCTGACGGCACAGCCGAACATTAAAAACGCGCTGACCCTTTAGGGTTGCTACAATGACAATTTTTGTTTCATAACCCAGCGTGTTGATCAGATTAAAAGATTAAAATGATGACACACGCAGCGTGCTAATATGTGGAAACTGAGAGCCCCGTTTATGAGCCATTCACACATTTTGTGCAGTGCATTTCTGGACACTCATCGCACTTTGCTGGGAGACCTTTCCCAGTTCTGTCCACATTCCCATACTGTCTGAGTCTCTTTCATTTTCACTCTGCTCCTGTCAGCCATGAATAATTGATAATCCAATGCGATCTTGGGCCTTAAGAGTTTGAGTGCTCTGTATCTGTCTCATAATGATTAGTGGAAAGGGTCACATAGCTCAAGGCCCACGGCCGCCTGCATCCGCCCTTAATCCCCCTTAATCCTCAAAACAATGGGCTCCTCCATGCAGGGAACTGCGACAGATTTTTATCATCCTGCTCAGAGGGATCAGTGCGCCTTCACACTGCCAACACAACAATGATAGCGGTTTAGAACTGCCTGCCCTTACAAGTGCCAGGTCCAACGTTATACATGACAGAAGTGTGGGCAATGGAAATGCAGGGGAGCTTTGAAGTGCGTCCTGCCTCCTACCTATGTGGGATTTGTGTTTTAGGTTTGACATGTTTACCCCTTTCGACCCCCCCTCTACGGCCAGCCACCTCACATCATGTTTCATATGGAAGGATGAAGGCTGGTCTGCTGTGTACACAGACACGCTTTGGTGTTGGCTTTGGCTTTGGACTCAAGAGCTGAGGTGAGCCTGCATGACCAAAATATCACCACAGGTGCACCAGTAGAGAGGAGTGCAGCATTAAGGCGTGTGTTCAGACTTACAATCAGCTGCAAATAATGCACACATTCCCGGTACATTACTCAAACTGGGTTTACTGAGACTGTAGCAACATCAAAAATGTGTTTTTGAGGAACTGAGACTGGATTTATTGGTATCTTAAGCTCTATTCGCACGGGACTAGTTTTAGCTGGGGACTAAAATTAGTCCTAGGAACCAGGACTAGGAACTAATGCAGACAAAATCTGGACAGCTGTTAGGACGCATAGTCAAGATGTCGCTACATAGCATGCAGACCCATACACAGAAAACTGATTCCATTCGTATAGCTAGAAAAGGTGGAGTACACACCGGAGCACTATAGGAAGACACTCACAAATCATTCTTAACTCTAGTGCTGTGCTATGGCTTCTAAAAAGCATTTAAAGCCATGGATGTTTAAGTCAAACTGGCATTTCCTAAACCTCATATCATCACCTCACTGTTAGCTGTACAAACAAAAACCAAAGCTCCGTATTGCTGTTTTCAGTCCGATCAACCCCTAATGATGCAACTGACCCAAGACTAACGGAGCCAGATGAGCTAGATGAAAATTAAATCAGCGCTCGGAAATGTAATCTTCGCACCATTCGTACCATTCTCAACAATTATTCTGCCCCCCCCAAAAGATAATTCCCCAAATATGCAGTTACTCAGACGTGTCAGCGGAAGCATTCGCAGCGAGTTTACGAAGTCATTACGATTACTTCCCGCATGCTTAAATTATACAGCACCTATTGCCAGACCTTTTGACCCACCTGAGGATATACTGTGAATACGCTAACGCCGCATTTCGGATTCAGAACAGCTCGCCCCCTTGGGCATTATGATAATCTTCCCAACTAGACCTATCACTGAAAATTGTCTATCACACACACAGGAAAAAATAAAAAATAAAAAAAAATAACCCATTATATTTGTGTCTGAAAGTGCACATACTGTACGTGCGCAAATGGACGCACCCAGAAGGAAACGGCAGCACGGAGACGTACAATAACAGCCGTTATTACTTGGCATTTGGCAGTGACATCAATCAGAGCCAGCCATTCTAAGCACTGTGATGGTACATAACTGCTCAGCCAGAGAGCTGATTTAATAGAGCATGGTCTGATAAAGTCCCTGCAGAGATCACTTCATGGCCAATAGGTTGTTCAGGCAGCTAATTGGTCAAAAAATAAAACCTCTCTCAGGAATTGGATCCAATGTTATCACAGCGAGTCTGGCACACTATTAATGAGGTGCATTGGCTCCCTTTAGCCTCCTAACTAAATTTCTGCTCAGACTGTGCATGGGGACTTGTATTTGGGCATAATTATGGTGATGATGACCAAATGTTTACCTTATAAGCAGAGTCTGTACACAGGAGGATTTCTGCAGACTCCGTACAGTTGTAATAACAGGGAGAGTAATGAGGCAGGCACACAGGCTCAGCTGCTCGGGTATTTCACAGCAGACCATCTAACACTTTTATCGATCCTGCACCTATAGAGATATTAAAAATAAATCTAGGGGCGCAGAACTTTTTCATCTCTTTGATTTTCAGTTGAGCGGGGTGACTAATATCTCGTGTTTGCTGGAGTCGGCGGTGTCAAGCGAATCATAGTCTCGGCCCCGTCGATGCCGCTTTGGCTGAAGTGGTGGATTTTGATATGCACGGGGTGTACACGTGTGAGGCGTGGTGTAGGGGAGACCCGATTAATGCTGCTCACGGTAAACAAGATAGATGCTAGTGGTCTGGACTCCAACCTGGCAACTCGCACGTAACATGTGGTTGGAAAGGCATTTTACTTGTAATATACACTGATCAGGCATAACATTATGACCACCTTGCTAATATTTTGTAGGTCTCCCTTGTGCCTCCAAAACATTTGTGACTCATCAGAGAATAGACATGGTCCTTCGGAGGTTTCCTGTGGCATCTGGCAACAGATTTTGTTAGTGGGGGCCTTTGGGTCCCGTGGTTATTTACTTCTCCTGTCAGTGGTTTTAATGTTGCTGCTGATTGGTGTGTTTTCATGACGTTTTTGCCGGCTTGGAGTATCCATCCATGCTACATGTACTGATCAGCAGAGACACTGACATTTCGCCCGCCTCATCATCTTCATCTTCCCTCGCCCTTCAGCGCGTCATCTCTCGCCCCTTCCGTCTCCACATCTCCATCAACCCCCCCCCCCGTCGACTCCCCTCGCCTTTTCCTCTCCCCGTGGCCACCGCGCCGTGACAGTTGACTGACGACGCTAACAATGGTGGGTGCGGCCGGCCCCGCTCGGTCCGGCGCGCAGGCTGCATGATAAATTACCCTCATCAGTTTGTTTTGCCAGCAGCCCACGCGGGTCACCACCAAGGCCGGTCGTGACATTTTGTTGCATACTGTATATGCAAATACCTGCCAATCAATTAGCACGCCGCTCCCGCCCCCCCTCCCTCCTCCCGCTCCCCGCGTTGCCCATTGTGATTAAAATGAATTGATTGTGGGCTAAAATCAACACCAGCCAGCCTGCCAAACACCCAGGGGTCAGCGGGACACAACAGAGTAAATGGGGTGAAAAAAATAAAACTTATTTTAATGTAATGTTGCTGTTCCCTTACTCGTGCCCTCTCCCACTTCCCGTCACTTTCTTCTTTATCGGCAAGTCATAACTGCGAGCATAAAACACGGTGAAATTTGCTGAAAATGAGAAAACTGCAATGTAAACAGAGTTGGTAATAAATTTGAGGGAGGCCGACGGGGCTTTCTGAAGATCAGGTTGATGTGCGGCGGGAAAACGATGGCGGCAGCAATATTTTGATCGTCTCCAAACCTTTATCGAAGCAGACTCGCGTATGCGCTCTCTATGCATGAGTGCGTTGTTTTATTTTATTTTTTATTTTACATGCGTGCGACAGAGGACGGCAGACATGCTCAGACATGGGTTTTTAGTCAGCAGTGACTGATAGACAAAGAGCAAGAGCTTTGCAGGCGCCGCCGAGAGGGGGAAAAAAACAGCATTTGATTTAGTATCAAGGGCTTAAAAGGCGGCGTAAACAACTCACTGATGGTTTACGGAGAGGCTGATTAAAGGAAGAACTTATCATTCAAAACCATGCCTGCTTATATAAACAATGTTTGCACGGGGCGAGTCGAGAGCGAGGTAATAGAGGGCACAATTTTAAAACGAGGACTTCTTTTGAGACCTGTGAATTTGTAATGATTTCCCTCTCTTTCTTTCTTTTTTTTTTTTTCATGTAGAGATGTGAAGCGTTTAGCCAGTGCTCAAATTAACCCGCTACATCTAACGCACAGGGTAAACGGCGAAACAGCACAAGTGACGGCCTCCCATAGAAGCGTGGAGGATAGATCAGCTGAGGTATCTCACTGAAGAAACAACAAATGAGCACAATTACACAGAATGTTAACATCAAACGATATTTAACTTGTAATATGAAAGTATGGCTGTCCCACTTTGTATCCTAAGATCAGTAATGGAGCTGACAATATCAAAAAGATCGGACAGGATCTTTTGTAGCTGTAGTTTTAGGTCTGCCATAAACCAAAACCATGTCCTTGTGGCTTCAAACTAAAATCCTGTGACTCAGGAAAACTCTGGAAGATGAAGAATTTCTTGAACAATGTGCAATGTGGATGTTTCATGTTTCATTCAACACTACCAGCATGATTTTACACTCGGGCACTGGAACAATTCGATTATAAGAAGAGAAAAGTTTCCTCTGGACAGCAAGGTGAGAAATATTACAATAAAGGAGTCTATGGCGTTGGATGACCAGTCCATTTCCATAGTGGAGAACACAGGTTTTCACTGCTTGCTGGAGCTACCCCCTCAACACTATGTGGGGGCAGGAGTTTGGGTTAAGGCGTAATTATCGCATTACCTTTGACACCCCAGATTGGTTCATGGATCAGCCCGTCCTCAATAATAAAAGATCAGATAACAAAAATATCCCTATTTGAAATCTCCTTGTTCTGTGATTGTGTTACGCAGTGTGATCAAACTTTAATCTGTTTCATTAAAACTTTATTCTGCTTGTAGGTCAGTTTTGGACAGTTGATTTTTATATGTGCTTCCTGTTTTACTTTGAAAGTGCCTTGTCTTTATGTTTTGCTCTCTTCCTGTTTTATTGTGAAAAGTTCCCTTCTCCTGTGTATTTCTGCTAGCTTTGCTTCCCTTCCGTTTTCCCGCCTCAATCTGTTAGCCCCGCCCCCATTAGCTACACCTGTGACTCATTGCCTGATTGGGGGTATATAACGCCCTGCACCTGCCTTACGTCTGTTTGCCTGTGCGCTTCTCTGTGCGTTTTGAGTTGTTTCCTTTTGGATTTCTGGATTACTTTAGTCGGATTACTTTGCGTTGAATTGCTTTTGTTCGGATTACCTGCCAGCCCTTTTTGTCCCTACCAAAGTAAGTCTCAGGAAAGTGACTTTTGTTATTTATTCCTGTGTCCTGCAGTTGGGTCGATCAAAATTGCTAATGCTAATGCTATGCTAACTATTCAGAGCAGCTATGCTACTTACACTAACTATGAGGCCTCCTTGTGGACCTGAAGTGCAGTAGTGTTAGGTAATTTGGGGGTGGTTTATATGCACAATACTGTGAGTATCACTACTGTGCTATAGGCCACATTTTTCACATTTGTTTGGTTCTTTACTAAATGCTAATGACTACTAAATGAGCACATAGGAAAACTGGCAGCACTGCTCCAGGGTCTCAGGGTCATTTCCAGCTCAGTGGTTCTCAAACTTACGCATGGTTCAGAAGCCAAAAGGTTTGCACGGCCCCACCCCACAATTTTCATCCATCATTAAAAATGATAGGCGAAGCAGTGAACGCTGAACTCAACAGTTCAACTTGGTTTCATGGCATATTGTTTCTCCCACACCCTACGCTCCAGAGCTCCAAGTTCTCCCTCCAGAGACCAAGCGTGCTTATCTAATATGTAGCGTATGAACTTTAAGTTCAGGAACCCACAAACTGTAAGACTAGACAAAAATATGTGGCACATGGTGGAATTAAAGAAAGGTGAGGTAAAGCAGAGGAAATTAAATAGATTTTTCTTCTTCTTTTTTTTTTAAATTTGTCCTCCATGGGTCTAACCTTTTCTGTTTAATATGCAACCTAAGCAGCTCCTGTTTGAAGCTAATTGACTTACTTATGCACCCAAAATCGCCTTTAAAGGTAAAAGTGGCTTTTCTTCTATATATGGTGCTTAAGACTAAGAATGTAATTTGTTCCATTACAAGTAGCTGACAAAAACTGTATTTGAATTTTATCACTTAAACTGAAGGGGGCTGTGTTCTTTTTATTTATGTCAACTAGTGTGTTACAGTTCTAGTTCTAAACCAGTGTATTATAGTTCTAACCGTCTCTTCTTCCTCCTCTCCATGCTCATACCTTGCCCTCCGAATCAGCTCCATCACTGACTTTGGCAGTGGTGCATGGTGCAGGTCGAACACATCCACCCCCCAGCCTCACTTCAAGATCGTCATCTACAGCAGTGGAACACCAGGAGGAGACAGGGTGAGCAAAAATCAATTGTGTGAAATAATAACTGCCATAAGCAGCATTAGCAGTGCTAAAATACATAGCATAACATTAGCTAAGGCACTGTTTTTTATAAGCTGTTAAGGTTTTACATTTGTGGTCACCCCAGTTTGATTATCCCCAGTCCCTGAGAGATTTAAAAAGGTGTTTTCTGCACCTTTATAGGATCATGGCTTCTTTCAGTTTAGTCCATCAGTGGTGGGTTTTGGTGTTCAGTCAAATCGGGCCATTCGTTTCTCATTTAAATCAATGCTGATCCATCCCTTCATGTGGTTTAAAGGACAAACATGCAATCATTTCTGTTCGGGTAACTCCAATAACCGCCACTTTTCTCTCCCCATTTATTGTTTGTAATTTGTGACCTCAAACAGTTATGGCTGCCGTCGCCTTTACTTTGGATTTCACTCAAAGTATTCATTGCGGCTTCAGTCATGTCCACCATCTGTTGCGCGGCTCTGAATGTCATTAACAGGCAGACCACCAGCCACATTAAAAATTATTCCTTCCATTTGCACGTAGCACTCTTGCACAACCTTTCAGTTCACGCCAGGCTTTAGTCGCACACAAATACTCCCAAATGTAAAAGAAATAAATCTTTGTATAAGATGGGAATCAAATGGTTGGAGAAGGTTAATCATTTTTGTTCTCTTTACTAATCCTATCTCCTCCACGTGAACTTTGCAGTCTTGGAAAGCTACTTTATTTGATTTAAAAAATATTCTATGGTGGATAATTGCATTCTCCAGCCAGAATTCAGCACTGTAGATGGACAGGTTTATAGGTATAATTCCCTGTATAACAGCAATCAATCTCAGTTAAGGTTATGTTCTACTTCCACATTATTTGATGTATATATTTTCTACAAAACCATTTTTGTTTGTCAAGCACAATTGTCAGTCAACTGTAGAAAGACTGATTATGTAACTGTGTCTCAAAGTGAGCCTGTACACTCGGCTATAACCTTGCCCTACCTCTGCAGTCCCAGTGACACCACCTGTGTGGTTTCTTCCGTCTAAGCAAAGTCTGAGTAGATGACTGCAGGGAGAATGAACGTTTGCGTCATCAAATGGTGCAGAAAGTAAATTAAAAGTAAGGGTTCACAGTATGACTGAGCAGTTCCCGTGCTGCATGGAAACACCCTGCGAGAGTGAAACCGCGACTCCTTTGATTGCAATTCTCAGGGCCAAAGCGTGTTTGTGCGGCAGCCTGTTTGGCTAATTCGAATGCTCGTGCACTGGGCCTGTTCCCCGTGTTGGGATGAACAGGGGAAATTGAGGAGTACGGCCGCGCTCACAGTGCCACAGAGCATAGCACTTGCATAATTCATAGCTCTGCATTGAGCCATAATCTTTGCTCGGTGCACTAATGAAAGCTGCAGCGCTGCATTTTTTGCTGCATGCAAGTTGAGCTGACGAGATAATGTGGCAGGGGAGCGAACATTGCATCATGACTGGGTACGCTGACTGCGTCTGCCGTTGTTATTTTCTACCCCCGGACACTTGCAGCGCCTTTAATCCTGCACTCCATCAAATGTCATGAGAAGACAGATGGTACAAGACACAAGGCTTTTTATGCTTTTATAAAAGGAGGCAGACTATACCTTTAACAAAAGGAAACGGTGGAAGGATTGTGTATAGCCATGAAGAAAAATGCAGTAATGCAGTGGCTGTTATAACAATGGCCTGATATAATGAACTGTCTCTAGCTGGTGGAAGGCGCTCTAGCTGACAGCCAGCAGAGGTCTTTTCCTTTAGCTAGACACCAACTCCTTTAACACGCAGGCCAACAATCTCTCCCCACTTCTATTTCAAAGAGTCTTGATGTCGACGTGACGGAATAATGCGCATTAGCGGGAGCGCCACATCATTCACACGCCTTCCCTCTCTCCTCCTTCGCTCCCGTTTCCCTCCCATTGCACATCAGTTCCACGGGTCTGGCTCACCGAGTGCAGCAGAGTGAGACGGCTGCGCATGGTCGCGCTCAATAGCACCACGCCGCTCAGCACGGGGATATTAGTGTACTCTGCCAGACGGTTTGGATACAGTCCTCTGACCTCACTTGTAAAGAATCAGTTTTCTATCTGTCAGAGCCTCTCCGCGTGTTTTTTGTGTCCCACGTCCAGAGATGTCCACGCAGGTTACATCCGGGGGCTGTAAGTGGCTGATAAACGCTGACAGCAGAGAAGGAACAGAAATTATTGAGTTGAGAGAAAAGTGACAGTGAGGGACAGTTTCTATAGGACGGTTCATGCTGTGAACGTAAGATAGGGGAAATGAGCAAGAGGCTTGACAGCTTTTCCCTGTCACAGCTGCTCTCTATAAGGTCTTTTATTCCACTGCTATGAGAAAGCTTTCTGAAAAAAATAAATAAATAAAAATAAAAACTCAAAGGGGTATTGTTGTGTTTAAGATTTTCAAGCATGATTTCTTTTAAAACCGATCAGCAATTCTTCCCCTCAGGAGACTTGAATTTGAATAACTAGGAATAGCTCAAGGCAGAAGACAACTGTGAGTCTTGTAGGCGTACTGTTGCTTCCGCATTAGTCTCACTCCAGGCTTCATATGGCTGCTGTGATGTCTCTGAAGAAAAGTAGGCACGTGTTAGGTGTCATCAAAAACGGCAGCGCATTATAAAAATCTGCCAGAGCAAATAATCGTAGGATTTTCTCTGTGTCCTGGCCTAAACTAATGTGACTGTAGGAGATGGCCTCATTATTACAGGCGGCGGCTTTAAAGGCTCGCCTAACACCTCACCACCTGAGGTTCACTCTCGGGTGGTTCGTGTCAATCGCCTCGCCGTCTATAAGGCAGGCAGACTTCTGAGGCGGGAGCCTCCCATCCATCGCCCACGATGAACTCATGCATTATTCTGAGGCAAATTCCCTTTCTATTTGAAGAGAAGGTAGGAGGCCTGGAAACATGAAGACGGCTCATGGACAGCCTGGTGGACTTTATATGCGAGAAGATGACTGACTATTGAATTTCCCACTTTCCCCCGATGCTTTATTTCTCTGTACCTCCTCCTGCGTATTTTCTGTTTCTCCCTCTCAGCTTGACTTCTGTTTTCCTCTTAGAAAAGCTGAAATACAGTACACTCCTTCTCGACTAATCATGTGTTCATCTGAACCCATGTCATGCCATGCTGCATTGACATCAGGGCTTGTTATGAAGCAAGAAGCTTAAAAATCCAAGGAAAGGTTTAGGAAGCTGTCAAAATACTCGAGCTTGGCTTGGAATTCAGTAACATTCTCTCATCTAAGAATATCTCCTCGGAGCACAAGAGAATACAGGTCGGAGTACACGCTGCAAAGACATAACCTAAAAGGAGGGCAGTGTTTTCTGTTTTGAAGATATCGTTCGAAATTAGCCAAAAACATCCACGCTGGCACGTCCACATGAGCCAAGTTCAGGCAAGTTATTCTGAAATATCTCAGAAAATGTCAGTGTTTCAGTCAGTACTATAGAATAAAAAATTACAATATTTAGAGTCATATGTATGTCCTCTATTAGAAAGACAGAAGGGCACAAGGCTGAACATACTACCAGCAACAAAGGCCAACTGTGACATCAGCCTTGTACTTGAAGATATCACAAACACTACAGTCCAGCAGTCAGCAGGCATATAAATTTGTTGCCTGTGTGAAAGGAAATGACACTCCATACCAGCGGGTGGCGGTATTCTGACTTCATTCAAAAGGGAAATCGAAGAGGCTACTATTAGCTTCCAGCCAGCGTTGCCAGTATTTCTCCCCCAACTTTTGAAATTTATTATGCAGTCAAAAGTGGAATGTGTTGGGGGAAAATGTTGGGATTATTTTCAAGGAATTAGCTAACTGTTTGTAGTTGGGGTGGTTTGGCTGCTCCAGTTTGTTGCTGGATGATTTATGCTTTGAAAACAATCTGGGTGGTCAAAGTACTGAACAAAATATCGATAATATCTATCAGTGTGATATTTTGGGTGGTACTGTGTGTGTGTTGGTGGTTTTTACACGGCTTTTGTGCTGGAAACCATCGCTATACATGGCTACACTGCTGCAAGGCTAATAGTATAATAGCACCGCGCTGATCTCTCTCTCGGTTTTCCAAGCTGATTGGTCTCTGACTGACTTATTTTGCTAACGATTCAACATGCTGCATTGGCTGAAAATCCGGCAACTGTGGTCCCACTCACTTGCTACTAGTGGGACCCCAGTGGACACACTGGGAAAAATGCTGAGCTTTGGCTTGGCGTTTCATGGCCTTTAGCCTCATTTTGCATCTATCCAAGATGTTTTATTTAAAATAAGTGCACAAGAACTCAAGCCTGCAGTAAATTTGACATCTTTATTGCCGGTATCATATTAAAATGCTAATAATTTGCAGCAGGTAATAGACATTATGGGGAAACTGCCTATTCACTTTGCTTCATATCTGAGCTCGTATCTTATGATAGAGATGCATTTCCAAGCAGCGTTTACTATAATTTCTACTTTGTTCCGTGTTTCCCTTCCTGATGGTTTTCCACCAGCCATTTTAGGCCAAGTATTTTGAGCTGCACAGAGAGAGAGAGAGCACCTGACCTGATCACGGTGACCCGCTGGTTCCTCTGCTTCGGCGGTGCTTCGCGGGATACTCGGTCCCCGCAGCAGCTGTGTTCCAATTAGAGAGCCCTGACTTTTGTGGCCTGCATTAGCATTTCATTTAGGCTCTCCCGCTCCTCACCTGGCTCCCGCGGTGTGGCGGACCACCGCAAACTGTCACCGGCTCAGGCCACTTGGCCGAGACTGCCCACCAATCCCACTAATTGACTCTTGATCTTCCCACGGCGCGCAGGCGAGCCCACACCACATTAGCTCGGATTTAACGCCCAACGTGGAGAGGAATATCATCTCAGCTTCTCAGGTCCCCCCCTCTGTTGCTGGGATAAAATAGAGCAGGCGCGTGGTAAATTTAAAAGACTGCTTGTATGGGGCTATTTATCAAGTTAACCTGCGTAGCTTTTGATTATCATTCCTTATTTGTATCACCCCAGAGACACAGGGCCTTAATGGCAAGATTATGTTCATAATGCTCCTCTAAAAGCAAAGGAGTTGTTGAAAATCGTATTTTAAAGCACGATACCATCGCCAACCATGAGTCCTTTGTACCTCGGTGTGAGCATTAAGGGCGTCACGCTGCTGGCTGTGACTGCAGAGGGGTGCCCTGCAGAGAATGAGAGATTCCTCTAATCACTGTTTGCCTGGGGTGAAGGCTGCAGAGAGCCAGGCACTGCAGTCTTATCTCTGAGAAACATGCCACCGTGAGTCACATAAGACACATGGGCGCACACGCAAGTGCATACATGCACACGTGCGTCCTCCGCGATGCGCACACACACGGAAAACAGTGAGCCCCTTTGAGCGGCCGAGACATTCAAAGGGAGGCGGGTATGTGCAGGCAGTGCTCACCGTGCGCACTGAATTATCTCAAGTATTCAAATGTATGATACCTTTTTTATATGAAGCGAATCCCTCGGCGGCCATTGTTGAGAAGGCATTGAAAGAAGTTTATTCCCCGTGCCGCTGCCGGAAGATTCAAGCAGATCTTTAAAAAAAAATAATATAAACTCGCATAACAAGGCTTGACTTGATTTTCATTCCGGTTTACATAAGTTATTGAAAAATGTGTTAATAACAAAAGGGAAGTTCACAGCGGAGAGCCGCTGGGTATAAAGGCGGGGACTGTATTCTTCTCTCATTTAATTAGTGGGGTTTCAATTGAGAGAACAGTCATCTCGCTAAACTCTTGTTATTATTTTACAATGACTCTGCACCTTGTGGAATTACAGATGGCCTGTCACTTTGAAAGTATTGCACAACGAAATATTAGACACTTTAAAACGGAGCGCTTTATCAATTCAAAATCTGCCAGTGTATTGCGGCACAATTTAACGTCTTTTCAACAAAAAATAAATAATGAATACATTTTAAAATCTAGTTTTAATATCAAGTGTTTCTGCAGACATGAAAGGATAATGCAAGACTTTGTGCTAGAATGACAAAATCTAATTAGATCCTCGAAAATGCTTGAAAGTGGCTCATTTTCATTTGTATAACTTGTTTGAAAAAGTACACTTGAAAGGCAGCGAGCATAGAGAAGACGGAGATCGCTGTGCTGAAGCCATCACACACACTTTACATCACACTGTGTAGGGCATGCTTTTGAGGTAGATTTCACTATTGTTCCACCAGGCGGTTGGTTCCCATCTAGTTTTACGCAATATGAAATTCAACAAAGTGAACGTATCACAGTCACTGCTGGGGTCAACGTTCCAGTTTGTCAAAGTCAAATCTATGCTGTGTTATCATTGCCCAGTAACGCCGTTTGTATGAGCTGAAAAGTCACCCAGCTCAAACACGTTTAAAAAGAGTCCTATGTGGGATACCTTCAGTCAGCAGTGTGTATACATTACGGTCAAGGTCTGGCAACCAGAGCCAGACTCCAGTCCTTGTGAGGACAGAAGTGGACTGGGTTGCTATTATATATTTTATACACAATTTCTATATCTTGCATATTTTTATACATAGTCTTCATATACTTTTATATACCTACCTTTATATTTACATATAAACACAATGTATCTCTTTCGCTCTATCTCTTTCTTTCTTTCTCTATCTCCTCTATTGTTTTAGCCATCTCCTTATCTCACCATCTCTTTTTTAATATGCTTGCATACTGTATGTATACATTTCTACCTCATTATATATTTTTTTAACTTTTTATACATTATATTCTATGCGGGAAGATGACTTCTTATTCCTTCTGTCTCAGTGTGCTGATGCTACTGGATGCTAAGTTCCCCATGGGATCAATCTCTATCTCTCTTTGTCTCTGTCTCCATCTTTCTCTGTCTCTATATTTCTCCCTTTCTATTTATCTGTCTCTTTATCGCTCTCGCCCTCTATTTATCTCTTTCTATATCTAACCATCTTTCTCCATCTGTTGCTTTATCTGGCTCTTTATATGTTTGTCTCGCTATCTTTTTCTGTCTCTTTCTCTCTCTCTCTCTCCTTCTATTCATCTCTCCCTCTCTTTATCTATCTTGCTTTCTCTCTCTCTGACTAATATCTGCATCTTGCGCCTGCGTTTTTGTAAATGTCTTCAAGTTTGAAATCTAACATATTGCAATGTCATGGCAACCAGTATTAGCTAGTTTTAGCAGCCACAGCCGAGCCAGTTAGAACAGTTCTTCTGCACATGAGGCAATATTAAAATAATTAACATGGTCATGGTGTGACTGTTTGCAGTGTTTGGGATTTTCTGTCTGCATTGCACAAGTTGTTTACCTTATGCTTGGGTAAGAAGTTATTTTTATGGACTAGTTTCCATACCAACAAAGCAAAAACACCTGCCAGTTTTCACCACTTGTGAATGCAATTATGTGCACTTAACCTCAATCACGGCACTCAGTAAAAGCATCTGGGCTTTTGAAAATGTTCACGATGGAAGTATCGCGCCGCCGTTATTGTCCAAACTAGCAACTCAAGGGTAGGAACTGCTCCACAAATTACCTTTTAAATGTGATGCCTGCTGCAGACGTGGACACATGACCCCTCATAATTGTTGCGGTGTTTTTCAACTTATTTAATAGATAATATGAAATGAAAAGGGCAAATGTTTGTTTTGTGTTTACTGTAGATGTGTTTCTTGCATCTAGCAATAGCATCAGAAAGTTACTAAGAGATGAAAGCAAAAGGCCACATAATACGCCCTAGAGGGGTTGTTACATTGGACTATGGGAAGTCGTCCTTGGACACAGTTGGAGAGGGTGGGTGCACTACTTGTGAAAATACTTGTCAGGTAACTGCCTAATATCCATGGTTTATTAATATATATTAATATTAATGGTTGATCAGATGATTCTTAAGTTGGAGCATTCAAATGGCAGTGATAAAACACCTTGTTGGACAAATACGTATTTGAAAAGATGCACAAAGTCAGAGTCAATATGTGCAGTGCTTCTGAAAACATGTACCCATCTTAATCATCTTCTTTTTACAACTGAGCTGGAATCAGACGGATTTCGGTTGGACTGAAGAAATACTGTTCATGTACTCTCTTTTACGGGCTAAATCAACCAGTCAGATCAACGAACCATGTGGTGTAGTAGGAGTGTGCCCAAGAGGAAACGCAACAACAAGCTGCATTCTGAAGTGACCTGCAAGCTAGCAAGCAGTCAGCGTAGTTAGCCACGTATTTATCATGTCGGTAGATGATTCTCAGTATCTCTGTAAGCACAATTTTCACATTATTGCACTTTTGGGAGTCATCACACCTAAAACACACGCAGTGTAAGCAGCCAGGGGTTGCTCAAAGGACAATGGTTGGTCCACAACTATCAGCCACAAACGGCCAGGTGGACCGTGCCTTTTAAAATAGTTGACAAAATGATAAAGAAGCTTTGATTGTCCGATTTATTGTTGTTAATATATAAACACTATTTTAATCAAGTGAAATAATGTGCAACACTGGATCTTGGAGTCATGGGATAACTTGAAAGATTGACCTCAGTCATTTAGAACCATTTTAATGTGGTGTTAATTAAAATGGTGTTAGCAGGGATGTTGCAAACTCGAGTGTTGTTCCTAAGCTTCAAAGCTCCCCAAACCACAGTACATATTTATCACCGGCTTAGTCTTACAACACTCCCCAAAGCTGCGGCTGTCCAAGTTTTTGTTGCCTCCGCGAGACACCCTGACAAGAAATGGATTGCTGTGCTTTCCCGCCCCAGTAAACAGGCTTCCTGCTTCTGAAGGTATAGATGGGTTTGATATAGGATGCTGTTTAACCCAGAAACGACGCCATGGCCCCCGGGACAGCCCATTCCTCACACTGCACATCCATCATGTAGGGCAATCGAATGAATGGGATACAGGGCTTCCCCCAGGGAGGATGAGGAGAAAAAGGAGAGAGGAGCTGTAGAGGGAGTGAGAAGCGAAGAGGGTGTCAGATTTCACCCAGGCATGTGGGTGGAGGTAACAATAGTGCCCGCCTACCACATTTCCCCACTTACGGCGTTCAATTTTTAACGCCCTCTTTTGTCATGCTCCATCATGTTGTGACTGCTAAACAGGGAGACAGAAGATCCGTGGGGAAGCCAGGTGAAGCACTGGGGAAATCTTCTGTTTAGGCTTGAAACACAGGATCTAGATTGGTGTAGTCGTGCCGGATTGGCGGTGGCTGTGAGGAATTTTCTGTGTTTACCAGCTCATTTTGATGTGCCAGACCTTGTAACGGCTTTTAGGTGCCACAAACCCCACCGGAACTATATTAAAAAACCACACAACAGCGCTTTGCCCATCATGGTGTGACAGCCACATAGTTATCAAGTCTGCATACCTAGTGCAGCGGAGCTGAGGCAGAGAATCGTTAAAAAGTCACCTCTAAAATCTCTCCTTTCACACTGACTTGTAAAGTAAACCTGACATTGAAAGTCGTTTTCCCAAGGAAATGGCCACAAATAATGTTTTCGGGAAAGTTCTGCTCTGAAATCTGTGTAGCTAGGCTCTGAAATATTGATTTTAAACCTCCCAATATACAACAGTTCTGTCAACATGTGTAATTTGAAGATCTGACTTCACCAGAATGCTGCACATTAGTTAATTCTTGTCATGCTGAGGTTAAAATGCGTGAGATTAATTTGGTGCTAGAAGAACAAAACCCTATTGTTACTCCAGCTGTGGACAGATGCACCACAAAAATGATTCCATACGTGTTGAAATAAAGTGAATTTGAACAATGTTCCAGTTGTACCACCCAGGAGAATTCAAGGGCAAAGATTCATCACCTTTCCAAGTCACCTCTGTGGACATTTGTAACTCAGAATGATTGACCTGGACCATCTACACTACAAGTAGGAAATATCTTCAATTGTACTAAGTGTAGAATGCATTTGCAGTCCCGTTTGCAGGTTCGCAGCAGTCCCTGTCCGTCTTAGTGTTTGATTAAGCTTGCTGCCTACTTCCAGAGTCTAGCATAAGCTTGGACTGAAACAACTTGTCAGCCACCAAACTCCTAAAAAGAACATGCTAAAACTTGCTAATACTTGACACTTGCTAAAACTGAACCCGCTAGCTACTGTAGCCAAACAGCTGAATATTTGAACTGTCAGTTTAGTCTTATTGTTGGTTGGCGGTTATTGTCTTGGGGTTGCCGTTACCAGCATGCCAGCAATCCTACTTTCCAGTACATATAAACCTATTAAATGACACTGATTTACGTGAACTTCGTGTTTACATGTTATCCTAAACTCATAGGTGTGCAGGTGTCAGTGTGAATGGTGACAATAATAGAGTCATTGAGGTTAAATCATGCAACATTATGCATGCTCATTAGTGACAAAATATCGTAACAGCTTTCCTAATTACGATAAACAAATCTGAACATTTGATCAAAATTCAAGGCTAGAAATAGGTTTATTAATTTATAGACATTCAAATAGGTCATGATTCTGTTTAAATAAAAAAGTTGTGTTAATTATTTAGTAATTAACTAAAGATTAATTAATGACTTGGATAGATTAATCGACCAAATGGGAGAAAAAAAAATTGTCAGCTGAATCGTTGGTTGCAGCACAAATGTTTAATGTTCTAAAGTACATCCTCAGCTGCATATAGTGTTGAATCAGCGCTTGGTGTGCCTTAAATATTGTTAGTCTATGCTGGTCTATGACAGGCTCCAGTTAGTAGCGCAACATGGAAGACGGCACAGTCCTGGTTGATCAGTCGTGCAAAAATTGCTCTATTCTGTTCTGTAATGTGGTAAATTGTGTGCAGTGTAGTTTTCCTGTCACAAAATAGTAAAGAGTAAAAGTTCTGTGGATATTTTGTGCCTCTGCTGACTAATTTCATGTTGTAATTTGAGCACTTTACCTCATAATCTCTTTTTATCAGAAGGATAATAAACATTTTATTGGACGGATGACATCTCGCTCCAGGAGGGAGCGCCGGTAATAGCACATCTGATTGGCCGAGGCATTAATTATGCACTTGGCTTCCCTTGACCGTCTCTGTGTCCCCCTCGGTCCCGAATCTCCGCTGAGTGCTCATTAGCGAAATGGATTACTAATGGATTATTAATCTAAGAGGAGGGAGTCTGCGGCGACCCAGCTCTGAACACCTGGAAAGCAAACAGTAAATAGCGGTTTACACACAGGTACAAAAACACAGGGCATAAACACAAGCCTAACCTCATCAGCATATTCACACACACATGCGTCCACGCTGCCTGGGCGTTAGTTACAAGTCTTTTAGGACAAAAATAGCTTGACCATTTGATTTATTGTCGGCCCAGTAAATATAACGGATACATCTAATTAGCCGTAATTAATCGTTGCGCCGTCTCCGGGTTTTGGCCTCCAAATGTACGGCCTCTGCTACGTCCTCTGCTCCAATCCTTACCACCGGCAAACAAATGGCGCTGCACGCTGAACCGCACACAAGACACAACATATATCTTCCTCTGTAGCCGAGGCACCATTACGTTTGCTTTTGTCACCTAATTATTCCTCAGGAGAGGCAATTAGCCACCACGCAGCAGCTAAGGCTGCGTGATTTGAAACATACTGCACACATGCATGCATACACAGGTACACACAAGGCATTCCAGCACATGCGGGTGAGCACACTGTACGCAGCGTTTGCACGTGTTGCGAAGCTGTATCACAAGCTCACACCAGGAATAATCACTCGGGGAGCACGGGTCCAGGGAGAGCACGGCGCACTACACATAAAAGAATCTCTGAAACAAACCAAGGGGTATATATTTAGACGGTTAATTTAATCAGATAAATGTTTTTGTTTTATTTTATATGCAGAGCAAACCATAAATTTAAATCTATGTACGTATTCTCCATATCAAAGACTGACTTCAAAAGAAAAGAAGGCTTAGCATGTCCGTTTGGGGTTTGTTCTTTTTAAAAATAATCTACAGCCTAAGCAAGAGAATTGCAAAGAAACATAAAGTGCTTTATTGTGTAAGAGCTGCAGACTTCTTATTACCGGAAGTTTCCCGGCCAAAATGAGTTGCTTTCCGAGACTAAGACCAATGGCACTCGATTTATGTTTTGCCCCAAATGTGTCACACGTCCGTCTGTTGACTCACAACTGGCCCAGGTTTCCCATAAACGCTCCGAGCTTATCAAATCTCCCCGCCACTTGCTGGGATGCTGCTTCTAATCAGAGGCCGATTAAGAATTACGAATAGGACCCAAACGGATCCAGGAAAAACTGACACGCCGGCACGTAAAGTCTGTGTTCTTCATCAAATATGAAGCAAACCCTGACAGCCTCATTTGTAATTAGCCCTAAAAACCACTCTGGAGATTCAGCTTTCTATAATTCCATCGGTCCCAAGTAGCATTGTTTGTCCCATTTAAGCAACATTTCAATTATTTTATTGTGAATTTTGCTCACATGACGTACATGACATTTATTCTCCTGAATGATCTTATTACCGAGAAATGGCACAATCTTCTGCTACTTCTTCTCCTCCGATTGTTACTGTCTTGGGAGCTGATTAATTCAGTTGGCTTCTACGTGTCTAGCAGAGATACAAGCTTAGGAAGATACAAGGGAGGTCTACAGCTCTCCATTTTCTCTGATTAGTTACAAAGGTCTCCCTCTCGCTGCCGCTACCCCGGCCAAGATGCGTGGCCAAGATAATTTGGCACGAACACGCAGCCGTGCACGCTGAGGCAGCGCGAGAGTACATGCCCGCAGCCTCCTGGTACACTTAATGTGGGTTTACGCACACAAGCAAACACACACACACAGGTCCTTCCACCCCCATACTCCACACACTGTGTTGATTATTAGGGCCCAGTGTTTTAGGGATGCAAGGGAGAGCAGATAAAGAATTTGAATTCCTGGCAGGACTATCAGTAAAGGTTATTAAGCTGTTGTTGATGCATCCATTTGTCGTGGCTGTATCCAGCAGCGTGACATTTATCAAGTATGTCAGCTAAATGTCACAGAGAGAGGTAGCTCGCTGTCCTGTCCCTAATTAGGACCCTGAAAGTCACACTGAAAGTCCCTCTCATCCAGTCTTCTACTTCGGGACAACTTTGATCTCTTTCTCTTCCCCTCTCTCACTCTCGCCTCTATTTTCTGCACCCTCCCCCCACCTTTCTCCACCGGCACAGCAGGTAGTGCATGTTAAGCAAACTTTAGGGTTAACAATTGATCCGAGATGGGGATAAAGCGCAGGACAAATGGGGAGGATGTAAGGCCATCCGTCACGAACACAGGACTCATTGTTTGCAGATTTTAACCTATGGGAGAGCTCGGCTCTTCCCCAGTGGGCTCCACAAATCATAGGCAGGCAGGGGGAGCGCGGCACAGTAGGCAGGCCTGCCTGGGAATAGCCTGAAAGCAGGACGGAGACTCAGCTGTAGTGAACAAATGCCTAGCTTGTACTACTTGCTCCTGCTCCCCACTCGCCAGCCCAGTTTTTTTTTTTTTTTTTTTTTTTACTGGCCAGAAATTGATTTTCGGGGAGGAATAAAAAAATCTTATAATTAAATCCTTAAATATATATATTGAATTTACCACATCCCACTTTTCCAGATGATCATTTATTTATGCACAAATCTAAAAGACTTGTTAATTCAATTCAGCAAAGTAACTTATAAATATATTAATCTGAATGTAGCGCTGTGAGTACCATGTTTAATGGAGTTATATTTTAATATGTCAATAAGCTGGACATTGCTGCAGCTTGGTCAGGTAGTTTTATGGTGTGATTGATCCTCTGTAATGTCATGTAAAGTTACCAAATACTAAAAAAAAAAAACACATTCATCATTTTCAGACTGACATACTGTAGCAAATCTACTTAATCAGTCCTGTGAGATAGAGGAAATTCAAAAGTATCTGCTTGATGTAATGATATCTAATGATGTGCAGTCACATGCGTGAATACATTCTACATGGTTCTCTTTTTTAACAACATACTCATGCAAATCAAGCAGGTTTAAATCATTTATCACTGCGCTTTAAAATCTCATCTCTGATAAATGTGGCTTGTGATTGACCAGTCCTCACCTGGTTAACGGTGATATCATTTTAACAATAAACTTTTATGGTGTTTCCAGTCCTTTCGTTGCCTTCATCAGCACATGGAGTTGTCATGCATTACGAGGCTGTACTTCATAGCAACAACGCATTAAATTAACACTTAAGTGCCTTCGTATCAACATTACAGTGTTTTATAAACCATTTAACAGTTGCTATAGACAGAAAGGCATGCAGTGCTGTGTTTGAGGGCGTTAAAGTGATACGTGTTTAGGTTGGGTAGCTCTGGAGCTGTGTGAATAAGTTCATGTAAAATCTCCCAACCAGGGCAGGCTCATTACAACTAACTAAACTACTAACTAAATCTAAAGGTTAACTGTTCGATCTCGTGTGAAAGTTCTCTGCTTGATTTATGCCACCTCCGCCCCTCTGATAGACCAGTCTATCATCAAGTATGGGTTCACTATTACCTGGACACCCTAATTAACAATGTACTCACCAAATGGCTAATTTCCACAGACCATTCACACCAGGAACTAACATGGATACATGTTTAGTCATTAACGTCATATTATGACTTGTAAAACACACAGAGACTCGGCAGCATGTTACCTGCATGGATAAACATGAATGTCAGATTGTAGTCTTTACTGCATATACTGCACTGAGAAAGAAAGAAATCAGGAAATAAGGGCTGATCGTGGTCATAATTCAGACATAGTTTAAAATATATTCCGGGAATGACCAGATGCTCCATCTGAGAACATAATATCACAGTCTTGACACATCACACTATATGATTTTATCTGCTCATGTTCGACATCAAATG
>SRSE01001013.1:0-13125 GCA_005024645.1 Planiliza haematocheilus
TCTTAGTAATTTCGGTCAATTCCAAGTTATTGTTTTTTTGGCTTTCAGATTAAGCAATTCAGCATTTACTGTAGTGTTTGTATATACACCGAGCAGGCCCGCCGATAGGGGGGGACAAACAGGTCTGCTGTCCCGGGCCTAGGGGGGGGGACTCGGCCCTCATTAAATTATGGAGTAATTAAAAAAAATAAAAAAAAATAAAACAGGCCTATAGAAAAAAATATGGAATATTTGAGTTACATAGAAGCTTTTTATTTGTTTATTTGAAAAAACCCCACCCCACCCCCAACACAAAAATGGTTTGGCCAATGGTCAAAATTTTGATCATTGGTTTTGCCGTTTGCTTTGAAGTTCAGTACGTTCAAAATGTCTGGTCAGCACAAGTTGGGTGCCCAGAAAAGAAAAGCAAAGAGAAAAAGAGAAGAAGAAAGTAAAGGCCTTAAATTTTCTAAGCAAATATTTAAGAAAAGGTGGTGACGGTGAAGCTGGAAGACAACGTAGAGCAAGGTAAGAAACATCGCAGCCAACGTTTACTAGCCTTGTAACGCAACCTAACAGGCTAGCTCTAATGCTAACGTTCATTAGCTTTAAAAGCCTGACACAACACGTTAACTTTGACAGAAACAGTTGAGTTTGGTAGCTCCGTCAGAGACGATGAGACAGAGAGGAGAGAGATCAAGGTGCAGACAGGTGACAGGGAGAGTGATGCGGGAGGAGCCCGCTGTCCCGGAGCGGAGGGGGAGGGGCAGAGGCAGGCTATCGGTGAGAGAGAATTGCATTATGGCCAACTAGAATGACCGACCCTGACAGAGTAAACCTCGTACGTGTGATGGCAAAACGCACGCCTTTCACAGAGAAGGCAAAGGAATTGCCAGCAGATGCAGAGGGCAGGGAATCACAATGGAAGGGGAAAAAATCGACAGGGATTGGATACATATAGTATGTAGCAGCTCAAAAAAAGCCTTATTTTGCTATGCTTGCTGTTCTCCTTTGAAGTAGAGAAAAAGTCAACTAGTGCAATAAATTCCACAGATGGGATGAAAATATAGAATGTAAAATACAGAAAGCTTTATGAGAGACTTATTTAATGCCATATATGCAATGGGACTAGCATTTATGGAGACCTGTGTGTCCTGCTGCGTATTGTCCTGTCTCTGCCTGTGACTGTGACTGGAGGTGAGCGGGCCTTCAGTAAAATTAAACTAAAAAAAAAAAAAAAGCTACTTGCGCTCTACCATGTCCCAGGGGAGGCTCAATGGTTTGGCAATGGCAATACTCTCCATAGAGCATCAACTTGGACTTTAAAGACATAATAGATGATTTTGCCACAAGAAAAGTTCAGCACATAGCATTTGGAGTCTAAACATGTCACACCAGCAGCAGCCTAAAATACAATGGTAAATATTAATTTATTTCCTGCTATTGTCAGCATTCCACTACACATGAAGAGTGTATTTAGCAACAGCTTATGTGTAGTTTGTTGATGTTAACCATTATTGTCAATTCCTGTCACCTGTCTTTTGCAGAGAGAGATGTAAGGAAAGGAGAGGAGAGGAGAGGAAGAGCAGAGGAGAGGAGAGGAAGAGCAGAGGAGAGAAACAGGAGAGGAAGAACAGAGGAGAGGAAGAGCAGAGGAGAGGAGAGATCTGGGCGTGGTGGGGCCCATCTAAGATTATCTCGTCCCGGGCCCAGCCAAGACTGTCAGCTGGCCTGACACCGAGTACGGTTAATCGACAAATAATTGTCATTTTAAGGGTTAAAAATTAACAGATTACCTGTCACATGTACAAATCTTTTCAAGGACACCTTTCGTATGGCTCCAACTTTGTAGTCAGTCAGAGGGTACTGGTCAGCAAGCTCCTTCCAATCAACAAATGCCAGCTCTCCTGTTGGATGCAACTCGTAGGCTCGGTAGTGCTCTCTATACCATGAGCATAATTTTTTGATGATAAGACTCAGACCATCTTGTAGAATACACAGCTGAATTATTTCTGAGAATTCTGGCAGACCACCACATGATCCATGCACAACTATCATGCCCTTTTTGTAGTCAATGCCATTGAGGGTGACACTATGGGCAAGGTTTACAGCAGTGACTTCAGGATATTTCTGAGTAAGGATATTCACAACATCCTTGTTTAGGACATCAATGGGGACCTTTGAAACTTGAGCTACCGCCAATGAAGATTTTTCACTGTCAGGTATGAGCATATTATAGCCCACCATCAACTGATGTTTTTTTGCCAGTGACAAAGTTATGTTTCTGAAGTTCTTTGTATGCCTAACAGTCTGCTTAAAAAAGCTATGTTTGGCCTCGAATCGCATGGTCCATAATGCTACAAGGGGACCAAAACATTTAATCATTTCTGGATAATGTTCCAAAAAGTGATGTTTTGGCAACAACTTTTTATCAGGAAAGACTTCCTGGTAACGTTTTCGGTGCTCTGTGATTTTGCACTCCAAATACGCAATAGTCTCTGCACAATGAACAGGAGCAACAACTAATTCCACAATATCCTTTAAATCCAAAATCATTTGCCGTGCAGGTTCATCATTAGGAACAAGTTTTCCTACCATCAAAGGGAGTAATCGAAGGAGACACCAGTTTTCGTGGGCGTTGCCACCTATTGTTTGCTTCCTTTGGAAGGTTTGCGGTAACACGTGAGGCCGGTTTGTCCTATCTCCCCACTTGTATGGAAACAAACGAATGGCATTATTGATGTGCTCAAGAGTGAACAACTTTTTAGACAGAAGCACGGCAATGCAACGCGCTAGTTCAACCGGAACTATGCCCTCGAAAAGATCATGTACAATGTCTGGGGGGTAACCACTAGTGACATTGAAGTGAGACAGACTGTCTGTCAAAACACAGGCTCTTTTAACACCAAAGTAGAGGTCTTCACGGGTCCAATTTGACGGACCCGAACCCAAATGGACCCGTGAAAATTCGACCCGGAGCCGACTGGCCCCGAGCTATTATTGTAAATATGAGTTCCGAGCCGAAATGGACCCGTGAAAATTGGAACCGGACCCGACTGGCCCCGAGCCATTATTGTAAATACGAGTTCCGAAACCGAACCGAACCCTTAAAAACCCGTGGACCCGAAATGCCCGAGTTGCTTTATGATTTAATACAAGTTGTCTTAAGACTTGTTTTTATAAGCTATTACTTTCTGTTTCTTACCTAAACGTAGTCTTCTTCTACCTGGTTCCGGCTGCGGCTGCGGCCGCTGCCAGCCCCCACCCCTGGCCTAGCCTCGCATTGGAGTCGGGAGGAGGGGAAAGGGGAGGGCGGCGGTGATTGACAGCTGTGACCGCCAATCGCCGGGTCCTCTCGGGTACTGTAGGACCCGGCCTTTCACAATAAGAGACCCGAGACCCGAGACAAACTCCACCGGTTCCGACCCGGCCCCGGCGTCACTTCTTGTGAGTGGACCCAAACCCGAGCCGGGTCGGGTCGGAACCTCGGGTTTTCGGGTTGTCGGTTTTTTCCGAAGACCTCTACACCAAAGCAGTTCACCCCTTCTTCCTGAGCTGTTGTGACATGTAGCTGATGACTGTCTTTGTTTCTGCACTGAAATGTTCCAGATTTCACTTCTTGCTCCTGAATGTCACTAGTCTGAGCTGTACAAAATCAACAGAAATACTTGCCTGAAAAACTCTCTACAAACCCGGCTAGCCCATGAGCACCAAGATTATCAGCAATAACACATTGTACTGTCCCCTTTATAAATGATCCCAGTAGTGGAATAAACAATCCTTGCTGCTCCAAGGTCACTATATCATGCAAAAGAGGCTCAAATATTTTCTTATAGCCAAATGCTTTGACATAATCACTTTTGCACAACAATGCTAGGTAAATTGAGGACAACGCTGAGCTACTACCAGGATGTAAATTACCTAAAATCCAGTAAACTGCACAAATTTTGTGATTCTTCCTCAATGTTCCCAAGGGGTTACACACTTCAAAGTCATCTAAATACAAGCAAAGGGAGATTCTTAAATCGTCACCTGAAAGAAATGGATTGGCCTTGTAGTATTCACCATCATGAAAAGACAAATACTGCTGTTGATTTACAGAACGGGCTGTATGGCTATCAACAAGCTTATCAACTACATCATTACGGCTGAGTAGTTGTTGCAGAGACTTGAGTAAGGGGACATATTGAAAGCTTTTGTTGGACCTTGCATCAAGTACATATTCAACGGGTTCCACAACCTTAAAATGCTCCTTGTAGTATTGTTTACGTTTGAAAGCTGAAGCTAGTGGACCATCCTTAGCTATTGCTTTTACCAAGGGATGATGAGTACAAATAGCAATGCTAAGCTCATCAATTATTAACTGATCTACATGTAGGTCATGCTTTTTGAAAATATCAGACGCTGTACTGTTTGTTATGGGCACTACAGCAGAGGTAAAAATAAAGTGCAGTTCCTCTAGGAACTCATCAATTGTTGAGCTTGGTACGTGTGAGCAAACCTGTAGTTTCAGAAGAACAGAAGCCAGTTTTTGAATTATGGTGTCTTGCAGGTTCTCATTTTCTAGAACAGTTTCAATTGAATTGCGTGAATCTTGACCTGAACCAATTTCTACAAGATCAGTGGGAAGTTCTTCAGACGAGTGACCCTCATTTATATCACTACTTTTCACTACTCCAACTTTAAAGTCTTTTACAGTGCAAGTGCCATGCTTCCTGCTCTTATGAGATTTGAAAGTAGCATATATATTAGTTTGAAAAGAACAATCCTTAAACATACAAGTGACAGTTTCATAGCGCTTCAAGTGGGTGTTAATATGAGAAAAGTACTCTCTACTAGAGGTTATGACACTTCCTGAACACAAAAAGCATTTAAATGTTACGAGCTCTGCTTTTTTTGCAGGTCAAACATCAAAATGATATCGACTTAAATGAGTTTTAAGTGCATTCCACGTTCTGAATGAGCATGGGCAGTCATAGTATGTGCATGGAAATGAGTGTCTCTGACCAAAATGGCTGTGTTTTAATTTGTAGTGTTTGAGTAACTGGTACCTTGTAGATACAGTTTCAGCACACTGCTTGCATCTCCACATTTAGGACCTAAAGAAAGAGGGAAGTGTAAATGATCAATATTGATTGCTAGTTCTCAATTACAGATACTGTGCATTTGTAAATTTCTGAGGCAACTGTTACTCTTAACATGTCTAAAGCAATCACAAGTAATGAACTTAATTAGACAATAAAGATGCTGATTTTCTGATTTTTCTACCTCGTGGCACTTTCTTAAAACATTTATTCCAACCAGCCAGAGAAATGTCATCCTCGGAAACTTTTTCACCTGGTCCACTTCCGCCGTCGCCATGTTGTTTGTTTACAAACGTAAGCACGTTGTGCCGCATTCATGTGGTGACGGAAATTTCCCCTTCCCGATTAGAGAGTCGTTTTTCCCCATAGACACACACATGGCCCCGATAATATTTTTGTCAGTACTGCGGTGAGACTGGCTGTTATAGACCAGAACTGCCTGAAGTGAATGCTGATGCAAGTGGCATACACATACACATACACATATACCGATGCCACTTGCATCAGCATTCACTTCAGGCAGTTCTGGTCTATAACAGCCAGTCTCACCGCAGTACTGACAAAAATATTATCGGGGCCATTCGTTTTGATATCGGACTTATCGGAATTACGTTATCATTTCCTTAGATCGGTCCGAAAATTATTGTACACCCCTATTTTTTTGTCTTAAAATGTAAGCCCAGAATATGGAATTTTAGGTACTCCTGTACAAATAAAATTCTTCATAACAATAACAAACGTTGCCTATCCGTGTCAGCATCTTACTCAGGGACACTTCGGCATATGGCACATTCTGGGGATCGAACCACTAACCTGCTGATTCTTAGACTACCCGCTCTACCTTCTGAGCCAGAGCCGCCCCTTGTGGGTTGGTCTATACGTCGTACATTCCACTGGACATGCCCGCCTCCGCATCCAGGCTCCAATTGGCAATGCGGATTAAGCTAGTTTAACATTACTAACCAAGTAAAGATAAAATAATTAACAACAGAGCTGTTAAACCGCCTACAGATATTTGTTTTGAAAAAAGCTAACACTTGGAAGACCTGCCAAACCAAGGGCACATCATTTAATTGTGTTAAGTTAGCGATACACAGCTTTTCAGATCGTACAATACTCAAAAATACTAATTTATCCATTTTATATACATCTAACAAATATAGTATAAGAATGCATGTACTTACGATAAATGATGGCGAGAAAGCATTAACGATACGCATTCCGAGCATTCCGAACGCCTCAATTTGGCGCATCCAGAGACGTATATATAGTGATAGTCCTCTCCATGAAGCAATTGTCTCGAACCGGTCACGTGACTAGAGACGCACTTGTTCGAAGTAGTTAAAGCGCTTCAGCGGGAAACACAATCACCTGAGGTGGTTGGTTTGTCATGTGAATCACCTGAGGGGTATTGCACAAAACTAGGATAAGGGATTAAGCCGGGATATGTTGATTATCCCGGTTGAATTAGCCAATCAGAGATAATTTAGCCTTCAGATAATCAACATATCCGGGCTTAAATCCCTTATCCTAGTTTTGTGCAATACCCCCCAGGTGGGATCGAACGTGTTCACAGACTTCCCGTATATCCTGTCCCTATTTAGTGGTAGCCTATTCATTTGAATGTTTTTTGCAGAGTAGGGTGGTTTGTTGCTGTTGTTGTTGCTAGTTGCTTTGAGAGTTAGTGGTGTTGTATCACATTGTAAATTTTGTGGAGAATAAACGTAGATAGATAGTAAGATGCAGAGATATACTGTACATAAATTAGTTACATAGTTGGATAACACTAGATCGGTTGATAGACATAGTTACATAAACGGCATCATTTAAATGGTTCTACATATACGTGATGAGTATATAGGGTTACAATCCGACATGCCAAATAGGAAACATGATATTCAACAACAACAACAACAATAATAATAATAATAATAGTAACTATGCAACAACAACTACTATTATTATTATTATATCCACTTGAAATCATACAGTAGTCTAGAGCAATCAAACATACATTTGCTATAGGCCTACAATCCTATTTGTCTAACGCTCACTCAGACTCTGAGTCAGAAGTGCGTGTATAGCTTCGACGAATCACATGTTTTCTGACGTATGAACCATTTCATTGCTTCATTCAATACAGAAACCCTGTTACTGTTTTGGTTGTCTTGGCTCTTCAGGAGAGATGAGATGAGTTGAGTCTTCGAAGCAAATAATGACTGAGACGAAAGAGATTTGGTGTGACGCTAATGGGCAAAATGACACGGTTGAGTGGTACATTGACAAGACAACGGTCTTCCGTTAGTGGAGCAGGAGTTCGATTCCCATTTATTGCCCTTTATGTATTTTATTGTCATATGTACATAATTTATGTATTATCCATGTAATATAGTCGAACAGGAGTGTGCATGGCAAATCATCTGCCATACAAGCATGGACCAGTAAGACACGTCTCGATTGTACTGCATTTTATTCTCCACTATGAATAGAATACTGTGTCACCATTGGTGTGTCACTGACACTTCGAGTAATGAACTTTTTTTTTGGAATCACGTGACTGGTCATCACTACGTACATACGTACATACATATGCTATGTGTATGGGCCATTGACTGTTGGGCGCGTAGCCGCAGCCACTACAAACCACGCCCACTGCAGAACACGCCCACTACAAACCAACCCTAACCGTAACCGTTTACAGGGGCGTGGTTTGTGGTGGGCGTGGTTTGTAGTGGGTGGGCGTGGTTTGAGCTGCGGCTGCGGAGCTGCGGCTGCAGTTGGGTACTCTTGGCGTTTTCTGAGGCGTTCTCAGCCACACTGCGCATGTGCAAGAAAGTACGGAAACCGCTTTGGGACGGTCTTCATTCATTTTAACGTCTGCAGTGAGTTTTAAATAACTTGATTACGTAGTTTCAATTCAGCACAATTTTGTAATCCCAAAATCTTTTTGTATTACATTAAAGCAATGAAACTCTTTCGATTTAGTCTTCAAAAGTGGAATTATTTAATAGTTTCACCTTACAAAAGTTATGTAACGCAAACAACATCCATGTTTCACTTCTTAGAGTGCAGACAGGCCTGAAAAGAGACAGTGTCTTGAACAACTTGTCTTTTTATCATGTATCGGACAATGTGGCAGTTGACATCATGCATGATGTCCTGGAAGGGGTGGGGCCCTATGAAGTCAAACTTGTGTTGAATTCGCTAATTGAGCAAAAGCATCTCACACTAGAAAAGCTCAATTACAGAATAACAAGCTTTGACTATGGATTTTGTGATAAGGGTAACAAACCTTCTGTGATAAGCAAGCGTGATCTCGGAAATCCTGAAGGCTCTATGCGGCAGTCAGCATCTTAAATGTGGTGCTTACTTAGGTTATTGCCGACAATAATAGGTGACCTTATCCCTATTGATAACAAGCATTGGGAACTTCTTCTCCTCCTACTCTTGTGCATGGAGTTCATCTTTTCTCCTTCACTTACTGTAGCAGCGACACTGTACTTAAGCAAAATCATTGAAGAGCATCACTCCCTCTTCTTGGAGCTCTATCCTCACCTACATTTACGGCCAAAACACCACTTCATGCTCCATTACCCAGGAGTCATTCAAAAGCTCGGACCGTTGAGGCAGTTCTGGGCGATGAGATTTGAAGCTCGACATGCATTTTTCAAACAGGTTAGCCATGTAACTTGCAACTTTAGAAATATTTGTAAAACAATGGCATTTCGCCATCAGATGATGCAGTGCTACAATTTCCTGTGTGGAACAGTGTTGTGCCACAATACAGAAGTTGGTCCAGGGTACACTACATTTCTTGCCAACATTGAGGGATTTAAAGAGATCCAAAGTGGTCTAGAAGGTATTCCCCTTTTTAGTGAATTTTATGTGCCAGCCTGGGTTACATTTAAGGGAACTGAATATAGAGCAGGCATGACCGTATTCCTGTCCTATGATACATATGGAGAGACTCAGTTTGGTGTCATACAATCAGTTTTACTACTGGAGCAAACATCTCATACGCCAACAATAAAGCTTGTTGTAAAGAAGTGGGAAACGCAGTGGTTTGATAGGCATTTATTTGCATACAGTGTGATTCCCACTCAAGTTTTGGCAGCTGTAGATGTGAGAGAGCTGCTTGATCACCATCCCATCCATGTAGTCAAGTCGCACAGAGAGGATGACGACAGTTTATACATTTCCTTGCGCTATAGACTTTTTTAGATAATCAGGCAACTGCCACCAGGTGTGTGTGTGACACTTGTAAATAGTATTTTGACAGGTTTAGAGATTTTGAAAAGGCCTAGCTTGACATTGTGTGTTGATTGATTTAAGCCCCATGCTTGTTTGGCAGAATTCCATATGTTCACTGAATATAGCCGACCTACAACTTCACAATGCATCGCATTTCAATTATTTGAGCTTGTAGATGAGCTAATTTCTGCATAAGTTTCCCTAAAATATGTATGTTGGGGTTTACACGGTTAACCCTTTAAGCTCTGTTATATTTTGCTGTACAATTGTGGTACTTGAAGAGTGAAAATAGCTCTCAACACATTATGATGCACTGTGAGCTAATTGTTCATTAATTGTAATCAAGGCAAAAGTTTGAAATAATGGTGATATTGATTTGAATTCATATCACCCTTCTCTTAATAAAAAGTAAGAAATTTGTTGTCTGTTCTTGCAATTTTCTCAGGATGTCCGGCAGATTCTTACAGGTTCGCATGATGGCAAGCAAATTGTTCAGAGCCTTGATGAGGATAATGTCATCACAACTAGCCAGAGACGTCTCCTCGTCCGTATCTTGGTGTCGTACCTCATTGAGAAGTTTGGAGAGAAGTACTTTATTTATTTTTTATATTGACTAGAGTTCCTGTTAAAGCGATGGTTTGGCGTAATTTCAACCTAGTGTCATTTGCAGCAGTACTTTAAAGGGATAGTTTGAATTATTGGACAAATAGAAAGCTGTATGAAATGCTTACTGTCGGTATAGTCGATGCAAAGGTATTAATTAATAACCCAAGTCCTGTGTTTTGAATTTTGATTTGGTTAGTTTACGTTTACTCCACAAAACTCATTGCATTTGTATTGTTGACTTGTTTCTTTTAAAAAACGCTGTCACTAGGCACAATCTTTTGTATTTGCTATGCATCTTATTAACGTGCCTCCGCTGTTCAGTGCCTGCACGTGAGTGGTTTTATAGAAGATATAAGTCAGTACGTTTTTTTTTTTAAATGTATTTGTTCCAGCCAACTCACTGGAACTACTTGATATGCATCATAACCAAATCAAAAACTTTGAACATGAGATTCTGGTTATAAATGAATTCCTTCACATTGCTTATTAACTGTAACTTTTTACCTGTGTGATGTGTTTTCTTCTGTTTTACAGTCCTACTTCAGATATCAAAAATGCACTGGCATCAGGTTTGGTTCAGTCATTTGCCAGTTTGAAAGACTCATCAAGCAGTGGCAGCGTGAGTGTTTTTTGAAAAATGTGATATTTAGTAGGGGTGTCATAATCCTCATGATTCTAATTCAGTTTGATTTTTAAGGTTGCAGTCCAATTCGATTTTCATTTTAAACTTTGCTAACTGGAGTCAGCCGAGGGCTCGATACCAGCCGCCCTTCTGTTTTTGCTAGATTCCCAAAGTAGATCTCCTGTTTCTGCACATTAGGGTTCATACATGTGAAATTATTGCCCCACGGTTCCTTTTTAAAAAGTCTTAGATTTGAGGCCTTAAATTTGGCAAAATTTGTCTGGGAGTCACGGCCGGGACCCACTGTGAGCCTGTAGGTCTGGTGTTTTTGGCGGTGGCGCATGGAGACGCATAAATTGAGCTTAAAAGCTAAAACAGTCAGTTAACAGACACAATACTGCTCACTCCTCCTAGAAACGCTTCTGGGCCGTTTGATGTCTGCTGTTATGCACTAAGCAGCAGGAGCAATAAATGGTCTACTTCTCTGAGAACAGACAGATGTACAAACCGTAGCCCATGCTGACAAATTAAAATGTGCCTCATCTCTATTTATTAAAGATTGAGATTTCTTGGCAGGAAATATGGTACACCCCAGGACGGAGCCACCGGCCAGCGACTGGATTCCTGGAGGAAAGGCTGCGCAACATCAGGAAGAGGCTGAGATCAACCAGCAGGTCACAGAGCACCGCATGGACACCACCTCAAATGCCAGATGGTGGCACTCTTGCAAGGGCACTCATACCAGGTAATTATTAAACTAAAAAATTATTTGATGAAGCAAAACATCCATATGTCAATGACTGACAACTTTCTTGTTCTTTTTTACAGAATGTACCATATCAGACGAACGTGCATCACAGCTTAAAGAATGGTTGAGAAACAATTCTCAGCCCCTCAGCCAGATAGAGACCTACATGCAGAACACCGCAGTCTACAGGGCCAAGTGGATTAGGGACAACAATTGGACCATCGATCAGATCCTCGAAGAGTTCCCTCACCTAATGACCAAAGGCATGGTAGGTTTACTGAAATATGATCTTACACATGTAGGTGCATTCTTTATAACGTTTTATTAGTGTGCCACATTGAATTGGTTTTAAAATGTGTTTTCCATTTTATAGATTGCACAGGACTTTGTTGTCCTGCATGGGGACGCTGCACCAAAGTTATTTGAAACTTGGCTACCCATTTATGCTGAGAAGATCCTGCACTTGGCAAGACAGGAAGGGAAGCTGACATTGCCCTTGGATGGATTAACACCAGGTAATATGTTCTTCTGTGCAGACCTTGTAAAAGGGTGGGGTCGGGCGTTACTTTACCCTAAACTATTAACCGAAGCCAGCATAAACCTCAAACAACTGGGCTAGAAGAAATGGGGTTGCCTCCATTTGTAGCAGCCTCCCGCAGTCTGGTCAGGTCTCGTTCCACGCCGTTCCCTGTCTCTTCTGCTACTCTGTTCAGGTTTGAGATTGAAATTGTTTTCTCAGAGCCTGTCAGTCGACAGTCCCACTCGTGACAAGAGCCCACACCACGGTGACAGTCTCTCTGTGGCTTTGGCACACGCACCACACACCTCTCAGGTAGTGTCCACCTTAAAAAAAACATTGGGCACACCCCTTCCTCTAAGAGCCCCACCTATAGATCTCTGCTGGCTTCTGGCCCACTAATAGTAGGATTAACTAAACCACAAACTAACCAGCTGTAGGACGGGAATTAGCTGCACGTAACGGTTAGCATAGGTTTTATTTTAGTTGGATATTGAATGACAAAATCACAGGTATGCCATTCCACATCGTATTGACACCTATGTCTTCCCACAGATGGTGTTGGGGAACTCGCCCTGAGGCAGCTGCCAGCCTTGCTTCCACCTACAACGTACAAAGTTGGCCGTGGCGCTAAAGTGAATCGACACACCCTTCAGGAATGCAGCTTGGCCTTCATCGACCATAAGCCTGTAAGTCCTCCAGCACATCTAAAGGGGAAACTTAACACATTTTATTAACATATCTGGGCACACATGCATATCCAGATTTGTTTCTCTATACTCGTGGGGACAGGCATCAAATATAGCTTGACAGTATTCAGAAAATAGCCAGTCTACAAGCTTACAACGCATTTGGTCACTATCAAAGCATCCTGGGCTCTGTTCAACGCCGCACTGATGCAGTAATTTGTTGTAAAACAGGCCCCAACAAAGTATTGAGTGCAGAAAACATATTTATCAGAAGGTTGACACTTTTGTAATTTAACCCATTTGGACCTGACTCTATGAGGTTGACACTAAAGAAGTCTTTTAAATCTACAAAGCAGTTGCAGCCCACCTATCTGACCACCTAACTCGGCTGCCTATTGGCCAGATAGGATAGTCGCATAGGTGGGCCGCATGCATTTTCAGAGCATGTTAATTGTAATGATAAATCATCAATCAATTCATAGCTTCAAGACTTAAACAAAAAAGGTTTTGGGAAAAAAAAAAATATATATATATATATATATATATAATAAAACAATAATTTCTCCAGTGAGGACCAGGAAAATAGTCCTCACAGTGTCTATATTTTAATTCTATAATAGTTGGTAGAC
>SRSE01001014.1:0-14018 GCA_005024645.1 Planiliza haematocheilus
AAATTACACTGCAGCTGAGATGACAAGCTTTCGATTGAGGTCTCATTTACCGAGGTAAACCTCTGGTTACCTCGACTTTTTTCGATGCGTTTTTTTTTTTCTAAATGCCTGCCACGACACCAGGTCAGATACAGTTGTAATCATTATGTAGGTCTACTCATAAATGAGAGTGGTTAAGTGTCATTTATGAGTAGACCTGACAGAACACACATTAAGCACTTTAATGTGTGTTCTGTACAAGTTCAAGAACCATTCTTATGCATTTTCTGAGTCATTCACCTTTGTTTTAGGCACAAAAAAATTTTAGCTGGTAAAAATCTACTGTGGCCAAAAAAGTTAACTTCAGGCCCTGGTTATCCTCTTACAAACAGGCGAAAAATTAGGCGAGGATAGACATTTCACATTTCTCCTTTCATTTCATACACAATTTCATACACAATTAAATCAAGTATAGTAACAGATACAACATTTCTGACACTGGGAATAGATTCCCAGAGGTCTCTAGATGTCCCCAGACACCAAGGACATGCATATGAACTTAAATGAGACTTAACCAGTCTCATTTATGAGTAGACCTGACAGAACACACATTAAGCACTTTAATGTGTGTTCTGTACAAGTTCAAGAACCATTCTTATGCATTTTCTGAGTCATTCACCTTTGTTTTAGGCACAAAAAAGTTTTGGCTGGTAAAAAACTACTGTGGCCAAAAAAGTTAACTTCAGGCCCTGGTTATCCTCTTACAAATAGGGGAAAAATTAGGCGAGGATAGACATTTCACATTTCTCCTTTCATTTCATACAATTAAATCAAGTATAGTAGCAGATACAACATTTCTGACACTGGGAATAGATTCCCCGAGGTCTGTAGATGTCCCCAGACACCAAGGACATGCATATGAACCATGCAATTGTGTAACAATTCTTCATTTACTTTGGGAATGTATTTTTAGGCGTGTTTCTTAAAATATGCTTAGGGGTTAACAGGTTAAGCTGTCACAGCAGGTTTCAAGTCAAACAACACAGGATCGGTCGAGATACGAGGTCAACTCCAGTTCGGCGGCTCTGCCGCCGATTTCGACGGCCTGTCGCGGGCGAAAGCTGTTGCCAGTCGCTCCAGAAAGCAAGGCATTGATGAGGCGTGGTCCGAAGGCGGCCTGTGCCAGATTTGGTGAAGATCAGATGAAATTTGTGACCCGTGAAAACTTTTTGATGTTTTTGATGAAATCCAATATGGCGGCCGAATCGATGACGATGACGTCACAAGTCGACCTGCACTATCACCAGACACCATTAGTACATTTTAATTCCAAACACGAGAGCTACAGGCCAAAATGCATGTTTTGCTAATTGCAGCGCCACCTAGAGGTCAAAGGTCACCAATTTCTTTGAGCGTCGTCCTGATGCGTTCCTGAGTAGCTGCAGCAAGTTTGTCTTTGATACCTGCAAGGGTTGCTGAGATATCAGCTTGAAACCGCTTTGCCGCCTTCGCCGCCGATTTCGATTGGCTGTAGCGGCCGAACGGTTTGGAACCCGAAGACGGCTGATACTATCGTTTGTGCGCGTCGGTCAGAAGACGGTCTGTGCCGATTTTCGTGAGAATCAGATAAAATTTGCGACCTGTGAAACCTCTGAAGTGTTTTTGATTCAATCCAAAATGGCGGAACATCCGACGGGGCGACATGAACATCGTGGGTATCGTTGACCTCGGCACGATCCAAGGAGTCCAACGGTACCAGGGTTTTGAATGTCAGGCCTACGGGTCAAAGGTTATAAGCAAAAACGCAATTTTGCTAATAACGTCGCCCCCTAGCGGCCGAATGACACCAAATTTTTATTGGGCACTCCTAGGCGAGGGTCGAAGCGCGTGACCGAGTTTGGTCTTCGGAAGTCGAAGCGTCTCCGAGATATAAGAAAACGTCCTGTTTGCGGGTCGCCGCCGACTGCGATCGGCTAACGCGAAAAGTTACCATTGACTGTCACCGGGGCAACCCCCGTATGTGCGGATGTCACAATTCATTCAAATCAAAAGCATGGAGAGATATGAGCAAAAACAATGTTTCCGAATTTATAGCGCCCCCCGTGGCCCACGAGACACCAGATTTTGTCCGTGCGCTTGGGACCGAGTCTGGAGGCGTGCTACCAAATTTGGTGGTCATTGCTCCGAGCGTTGCCGAGATATGAGCTCAAACGGAAAACGGCGCGCGTCGCCAGCCGATTTCGATTGGCTGTTACGGGCGAACGCTCATATTTCCGAAGACGGCTGATACTATCGTTTGTGCGCGTCGGTCAGAAGACGGTCCTGTGTCGATTTTCGTGAGAATCGGACAAAATTTGCGACCCGTGAAACTTTTGGCGTGTTTTTGACATAATCCAAAATGGCGGAAAATCCATCATGGCGGAAATTGACGCCATAGGGTGCGTTGAAGTCGGCTTGGTCCAAGGATTCCAGCGATACCTTGTTTTCAATTATCGGACACGCGGTTCAAAAGTTACGCGCGCAAATGTACTTCAAAGTTTGACCCGTTGGTGGCGCTAGAGCGTGGTTTGTGCTTAGATGAAACTTGGTCAAATTAATGTTGAGACTGTCCTTAAGCTGTGTGCAAAATTTCAAAACTTTTTACCGCACGGTTCTAGGGGCTGCCATAGACTCCCATGGCGGAATAATAATAATAATAATAATAATAGGGAAGAAAACGTACAAACACAATAGTGTCCTACGCAGCTTCGCTGCTTGGCCACTAATAATAATAGGGAAGAAAACGTACAAACACAATAGTGTCCTACGCAGCTTCGCTGCTTGGCCACTAATAATAATAATAATAATAATAATAATAATTAAAGCTGCAAGCAGCATTGTCGTGGCCAAGCAGACAGTTCGGCAAGCCCGGATAGGCCGCGTAAACCGACGCGGTCGCGCCAGACGCGGTCGCGCCAGACGCGCGGCACTGAGCGGTCGCGGCAGGTTTGGAGCCGAACGACCGAGGATCGGCGGAGATGCGAGGTCGGCTCCCGTTCGGCGGCTTTGCCGCCGATTTCGACGGCCTGTCGCGGGCGAAAGCCGTTGCCAGTCGCTCCAGAAATCGAGGCGTTGATGAGGCGTGGTCCGAAGGCGGCCTGTGCCGAATTTGGTGAAGATCGGATGAAATTTGTGACCCGTGAAAACTTTTTGATGTTTTTGATTAAATCCAATATGGCGGCCGAATCGATGACGATGACGTCACAAGTCGACCTGCACTATCACCAGACACCATTAGTACATTTTAATTCCAAACACATTGAGAGCTACAGGCCAAAATGCATGTTTTGCTAATTGCAGCGCCACCTAGAGGTCAAAGGTCACCAATTTCTTTGAGCGTCGTCCTGATGCGTTCCTGAGTAGCTGCAGCAAGTTTGTCTTTGATACCTGCAAGGGTTGCTGAGATATCAGCTTGAAACCGCTTTGCCGCCTTCGCCGCCGATTTCGATTGGCTGTAGCGGCCGAACGGTTTGGAACCCGAAGACGGCCGATACTATCGTTTGTGCGCGTTGGTCAGAAGACGGTCTGTGCCGATTTTTGTGAGAATCAGACAAAATTTGCGACCTGTGAAACCTCTGAAGTGTTTTTGATAAAATCCAAAATGGCGGAACATCCGACGGGGCGACATGAACATCGCAGGTATCGTTGACCTCGGCACGATCCAAGGAGTCCAACGGTACCAGGTTTATGAATGTCAGGCCTAAGGGTCAAGGTTATAAGCAAAAACGCAATTTCGCTAATAACGTCGCCCCCTAGCGGCCGACTGACGCCAAATTTTTATTGCCCACTCCTAGGCGAGGGTCGAAGCGCGTGACCGAGTTTGGTCTTCGGAAGTCGAAGCGTCTCCGAGATATAAGAAAACTTCCTGTTTTGCGGCGTCGCCGCCGACTGCGATCGGCTAACGCGAAAAGTTGCCATCGACTGTCACCGGGGCAACCCCCGGTATGTGCGGATGTCACAATTTCATTTCAAATCAAAACGCATGGAGAGATATGAGCAAAAACAATGTTTTCCGAATTATAGCGCCCCCCAGTGGCCACGAGACACCAGATTTTGTCCGTGCGCTTGGGACCGAGTCTGGAGGCGTGCTACCAAATTTGGTGTCATTGCTCCGAAGCGTTGCCGAGATATGAGCTCAAACGGAAAACGGCGCCGTCGCCGCAGATTTCGATTGGCTGTTACGGGCGAACGCTCATATTTCCGAAGACGGCTGATACTATCGTTTGTGCGCGTCGGTCAGAAGACGGTCTGTGTCGATTTTCGTGAGAATCGGACAAAATTTGCGACCCGTGAAACTTTTGGCGTGTTTTTGACATAATCCAAAATGGCGGAAAATCCATCATGGCGGAAATTGACGCCATAGGGTGCGTTGAAGTCGGCTTGGTCCAAGGATTCCAGCGATACCTTGTTTTCAATTATCGGACGCGCGGTTCAAAAGTTACACGCGCAAATGTACTTCAAAGTTTGACCCGTTGGTGGCGCTAGACCGTGCTTGGTGAGTGCATGAAACTCAGTCAAATTAATGTTGAGACTGTCCTTAAGCTGTGTGCAAAATTTCAAAACTTTTTACCGCACGGTTCTAGGGGCTGCCATAGACTCCCATGGCGGAATAATAATAATAATAATTAAAGCTGCAAGCAGCATTGTCGTGGCCAAGCAGACAGTTCGGCAAGCCCGGATAGGCCGCGTAAACCGACGCGGTCGCGCCAGACGCGCGGCACTGAGCGGTCGCGGCAGGTTTCGAGCCGAACGGCCGAGGATCGGCGGAGATGCGAGGTCGGCTCCCGTTCGGCGGCTTTGCCGCCGATTTCAACGGCCTGTCGCGGGCGAAAGCCGTTGCCGGTCGCTCCAGAAACCGAGGCGTTGATGAGGCGTGGTCCGAAGGCGGCCCGTGCAGAATTTGGTGAAGATCGGATGAAATTTGTGACCCGTGAAAACTTTTTGATGTTTTTGATTAAATCCAATATGGCGGCCGAATCGATGACGATGACGTGACAAGTCGACCTGCACTATCACCAGACACCATTAGTACATTTTAATTCCAAACACATTGAGAGCTACAGGCCAAAATGCATGTTTTGCTAACTGCAGCGCCACCTAGAGGTCAAAGGTCACCAATTTCTTTGAGCGTCGTCCTGATGCGTTCCTGAGTAGCTGCAGCAAGTTTGTCTTTGATACCTGCAAGGGTTGCTGAGATATCAGCTTGAAACCGCTTTGCCGCCTTCGCCGCCGATTTCGATCTGTTGTAGCGGCCGAACGGTTTGGAACCCGAAGACGGCCGATACTATCGTTTGTGCGCGTTGGTCAGAAGACGGTCTGTGCCGATTTTCGTGAGAATCAGATAAAATTTGCGACCTGTGAAACCTCTGAAGTGTTTTTGATTCAATCCAAAATGGCGGAACATCCGACGGGGCGACATGAACATCGCGGGTATCGTTGACCTCGGCACGATCCAAGGAGTCCAACGGTACCAGGGTTTTGATTTATTCTAAATGTTTCCAAAAGACGAGGCTTCAAAGCTACCAAAACAACAGTCTAAGTGTATTTTTCTCAAAGACAGTTTGTTCGGCAATAATTCAAACATTTAACTAAAAAAAAAACAACAGCTGGGTGAATATACGGGACAGCCGAAACTAAATGCAGCGGTATTCTATATCCCCTCGATCGATTGCATCATGTTAAGACAAAACAAACCAGAGGAGTTGATCCTTCCGCTCATACAAAGCAAAACATAGTCCGACACTAAACCAGCAAACGTAAGCCCCGTAGCAACGACGGTGCAAAAGTTCGCATTTTGTTGTTGACACGTGTGTGTTTATGTCTCAATATTACATCAAATTACAAAGCAGATTTCCCTACCCTTTCGTGGCCATTTTGAGTCTGCCCGGTGAACGCTCCGCTCAAAACATTAAGCACTTTAATGTGTGTTCTGTACAAGTTCAAGAACCATGCTTATGCATTTTCTGAGTCATTCACCTTTGTTTTAGGCACAAAAAAGTTTTGGCTGGTAAAAAACTACTGTGGCCAAAAAAGTTAACTTCAGGCCCTGGTTATCCTCTTACAAATAGGGGAAAAATTAGGCGAGGATAGACATTTCACATTTGTCCTTTCATTTCATACAATTAAATCAAGTATAGTAGCAGATACAACATTTCTGACACTGGGAATAGATTCCCCGAGGTCTGTAGATGTCCCCAGACACCAAGGACATGCATATGAACCATGCAATTGTGTAAAAATTCTTCATTTACTTTGGGAATGTATTTTTAGGCGTGTTTCTTAAAATATGCTTAGGGGTTAACAGGTTAAGCTGTCACAGCAGGTTTCAAGTCAAACAACACAGGATCGGTCGAGATACGAGGTCAACTCCAGTTCGGCGGCTCTGCCGCCGATTTCGACGGCCTGTCGCGGGCGAAAGCTGTTGCCAGTCGCTCCAGAAAGCAAGGCATTGATGAGGCGTGGTCCGAAGGCGGCCTGTGCCAGATTGGTGAAGATCAGATGAAATTTGTGACCCGTGAAAACTTTTTGATGTTTTTGATGAAATCCAATATGGCGGCCGAATCGATGACGATGACGTCACAAGTCGACCTGCACTATCACCAGACACCATTAGTACATTTTAATTCCAAACACATCGAGAGCTACAGGCCAAAATGCATGTTTTGCTAATTGCAGCGCCACCTAGAGGTCAAAGGTCACCAATTTCTTTGAGCGTCGTCCTGATGCGTTCCTGAGTAGCTGCAGCAAGTTTGTCTTTGATACCTGCAAGGGTTGCTGAGATATCAGCTTGAAACCGCTTTGCCGCCTTCGCCGCCGATTTCGATTGGCTGTAGCGGCCGAACGGTTTGGAACCCGAAGACGGCTGATACTATCGTTTGTGCGCGTCGGTCAGAAGACGGTCTGTGCCGATTTTCGTGAGAATCAGATAAAATTTGCGACCTGTGAAACCTCTGAAGTGTTTTTGATTCAATCCAAAATGGCGGAACATCCGACGGGGCAACATGAACATCGTGGGTATCGTTGACCTCGGCACGATCCAAGGAGTCCAACGGTACCAGGGTTTTGAATGTCAGGCCTACGGGTCAAAGGTTATAAGCAAAAACGCAATTTTGCTAATAACGTCGCCCCCTAGCGGCCGAATGACACCAAATTTTTATTGGGCACTCCTAGGCGAGGGTCGAAGCGCGTGACCGAGTTTGGTCTTCGGAAGTCGAAGCGTCTCCGAGATATAAGAAAACTTCCTGTTTTGCGGCGTCGCTGCCGACTACGATCGGCTAACGCGAAAAGTTACCATCGACTGTCACCGGGGCAACCCACGGTATGTGCGGATGTCACAATTTCATTTCAAATCAAAACGCATCGAGAGATATGAGCAAAAACAATGTTTTCTCAATTATAGCGCCCCCCAGTGGCCACGAGACACCAGATTTTGTCCGTGCGCTTGGGACCGAGTCTGGAGGCGTGCTACCAAATTTGGTGTCATTGCTCCGAAGCGTTGCCGAGATATGAGCTCAAACAGAAAACGGCGCCGTCGCCGCCGATTCGATTGGCTGTTACGGGCGAACGCTCATATTTCCGAAGACGGCTGATACTATCGTTTGTGCGCGTCGGTCAGAAGACGGTCTGTGTCGATTTTCGTGAGAATCGGACAAAATTTGCGACCCGTGAAACTTTTGGCGTGTTTTTGACATAATCCAAAATGGCGGAAAATCCATCATGGCGGAAATTGACGCCATAGGGTGCGTTGAAGTCGGCTTGGTCCAAGGATTCCAGCGATACCTTGTTTTCAATTATCGGACACGCGGTTCAAAAGTTACACGCGCAAATGTACTTCAAAGTTTGACCCGTTGGTGGCGCTAGAGCGTGGTTTGTGCTTAGATGAAACTTGGTCAAATTAATGTTGAGACTGTCCTTAAGCTGTGTGCAAAATTTCTAAACTTTTTACCGCACGGTTCTAGGGGCTGCCATAGACTCCCATGGCGGAATAATAATAATAATAATAATAATAATTAAAGCTGCAAGCAGCATTGTCGTGGCCAAGCAGGCAGTTCGGCAAGCCCGGATAGGCCGCGTAAACCGACGCGGTCGCGCCAGATGCGCGGCACTGAGCGGTCGCGGCAGGTTTCGAGCCGAACGACCGAGGATCGGCGGAGATGCGAGGTCTTCTCCCGTTCGGCGGCTCCGCCGCCGATTTCGACGGCCTGTCGCGGGCGAAAGCCGTTGCCGGTCGCTCCAGAAATCAAGGCGTTGATGAGGCGTGGTCCGAAGGCAGCCCGTGCAGAATTTGGTGAAGATCGGATGAAATTTGTGACCTGTGAAAACTTTTTGATGTTTTTGATTAAATCCAACATGGCGGCCGAATCGATGACGATGACGTGACAAGTCGACCTGCATTATCACCAGACACCATTAGTACATTTTAATTCCAAACACATTGAGAGCTACAGGCCAAAATGCATGTTTTGCTAACTGCAGCGCCACCTAGAGGTCAAAGGTCACCAATTTCTTTGAGCGTCGTCCTGATGCGTTCCTGAGTAGCTGCAGCAAGTTTGGCTTTGATACCTGCAAGGGTTGCTGAGATATCAGCTTGAAACCGCTTTGGCCGCCTTCGCCGCCGATTTTGATCGGCTGTAGCGGCCGAACGGTTTGGAACCCGAAGACGGCCGATACTATCGTTGTGCGCGTTGGTCAGAAGACGGTCTGTGCCGATTTTTGTGAGAATCAGACAAAATTTGCGACCTGTGAAACCTCTGAAGTGTTTTTGATAAAATCCAAAATGGCGGAACATCCGACGGGGCGACATGAACATCGCAGGTATCGTTGACCTCGGCACGATCCAAGGAGTCCAACGGTACCAGGTTTATGAATGTCAGGCCTAAGGGTCAAAGGTTATAAGCAAAAACGCAATTTCGCTAATAACGTCGCCCCTAGCGGCCGACTGACGCCAAATTTTTATTGCCCACTCCTAGGCGAGGGTCGAAGCGCGTGACCGAGTTTGGTCTTCGGAAGTCGAAGCGTCTCCGAGATATAAGAAAACTTCCTGTTTTGCGGCGTCGCCGCCGACTGCGATCGGCTAACGCGAAAAGTTGCCATCGACTGTCACCGGGGCAACCCCGGTATGTGCGGATGTCACAATTTCATTTCAAATCAAAACGCATGGAGAGATATGAGCAAAAACAATGTTTTCCGAATTATAGCGCCCCCCAGTGGCCACGAGACACCAGATTTTGTCCGTGCGCTTGGGACCGAGTCTGGAGGCGTGCTACCAAATTTGGTGTCATTGCTCCGAAGCGTTGCCGAGATACGAGCTCAAACGGAAAACGGCGCCGTCGCCGCAGATTTCGATTGGCTGTTACGGGCGAACGCTCATATTTCCGAAGACGGCTGATACTATCGTTTGTGCGCGTCGGTCAGAAGACGGTCTGTGTCGATTTTCGTGAGAATCGGACAAAATTTGCGACCCGTGAAACTTTTGGCGTGTTTTTGACATAATCCAAAATGGCGGAAAATCTATCATGGCGGAAATTGACGCCATAGGGTGCGTTGAAGTCGGCTTGGTCCAAGGATTCCAGCGATACCTTGTTTTCAATTATCGGACACGCGGTTCAAAAGTTACACGTGCAAATGTACTTCAAAGTTTGACCCGTTGGTGGCGCTAGACCGTGCTTGGTGAGTGCATGAAACTCAGTCAAAATAATGTTGAGACTGTCCTTAAGCTGTGTGCAAAATTTCAAAACTTTTTACCGCACGGTTCTAGGGGCTGCCATAGACTCCCATGGCGGAATAATAATAATAATAATAATAATAATAATAATAATAATAATAATAGGGAAGAAAACGTACAAACACAATAGTGTCCTACGCAGCTTCGCTGCTTGGCCACTAATAATAGGGAAGAAAACGTACAAACACAATAGTGTCCTACGCAGCTTCGCTGCTTGGCCACTAATAATAATAATAATAATAATAATAGGGAAGAAAACGTACAAACACAATAGTGTCCTACGCAGCTTCGCTGCTTGGCCACTAATAATAATAATAGGGAAGAAAGCGTACAAACACAATAGTGTCCTACGCAGCTTCGCTGCTTGGCCACTAATTAAAGCTGCAAGCAGCATTGTCGTGGCCAAGCAGACAGTTCGGCCGTCCAGACTGGTCACGCAACTAAACGCAGTCGCGTAAGCCCGACGGACCCGGTGCCGGTCCAGAATAGCGTTAAAGTGTTTACGGCGTATCAAAAGTTATTTACATGCTGCGGTCGGTTTTTATTCTAAATGTTTCAAAGACGAGGCTTCAAAGCTACCAAAACAACAGTCTAAGTGTATTTTTTCTCAAAGACAGTTTGTTCGGCAATAATTTCCAAACATTTAACTAAACAAAAACAACAGCTGGGTGAATATACGGGACAGCCGAAACTAAATGCAGTGGTATTCTATATCCCCTCGATCGATTGCATCATGTTAAGACAAAACAAACCAGAGGAGTTGATCCTTCCTCATACAAAGCAAAACATAGTCCGACACTAAACCAGCAAACGTAAGCCCCGTAGCAACGACGGTGCAAAAGTTCGTTGTTGACACGTGTGTGTTTATGTCTCAATATTCCATCAAATAACAAAGCAGATTTCCCTACCCTTTCGTGGCCATTTTGAGTCTGCCCGGTGAACGCTCCGCTCAAAACAAACAGCACGGGAGCCGGCATTGTGTCGTCACTGCTCGATTTCATACACGGTCCTTTGCTTCCATCTGCTGGTTGTATGTTGGTACTGCAGCGTAAATTACACTGCAGCTGAGATGACAAGCTTTCGATTGAGGTCTCAATTTCCGAGGTAAACCTCTGGTTACCTCGACTTTTTTCGATGCGTTTTTTTTGTTCTAAATGCCTGCCACGACACCAGGTCAGATACAGTTGTAATCATTATGTAGGTCTACTCATAAATGAGAGTGGTTAAGTGTCATTTATGAGTAGACCTGACAGAACACACATTAAGCACTTTAATGTGTGTTCTGTACAAGTTCAAGAACCATTCTTATGCATTTTCTGAGTCATTCACCTTTGTTTTAGGCACAAAAAAATTTTAGCTGGTAAAAATCTACTGTGGCCAAAAAAGTTAACTTCAGGCCCTGGTTATCCTCTTACAAACAGGCGAAAAATTAGGCGAGGATAGACATTTCACATTTCTCCTTTCATTTCATACACAATTTCATACACAATTAAATCAAGTATAGTAACAGATACAACATTTCTGACACTGGGAATAGATTCCCAGAGGTCTCTAGATGTCCCCAGACACCAAGGACATGCATATGAACTTAAATGAGACTTAACCAGTCTCATTTATGAGTAGACCTGACAGAACACACATTAAGCACTTTAATGTGTGTTCTGTACAAGTTCAAGAACCATGCTTATGCATTTTCTGAGTCATTCACCTTTGTTTTAGGCACAAAAAAGTTTTGGCTGGTAAAAAACTACTGTGGCCAAAAAAGTTAACTTCAGGCCCTGGTTATCCTCTTACAAATAGGGGAAAAATTAGGCGAGGATAGACATTTCACATTTCTCCTTTCATTTCATACAATTAAATCAAGTATAGTAGCAGATACAACATTTCTGACACTGGGAATAGATTCCCCGAGGTCTGTAGATGTCCCCAGACACCAAGGACATGCATATGAACCATGCAATTGTGTAACAATTCTTCATTTACTTTGGGAATGTATTTTTAGGCGTGTTTCTTAAAATATGCTTAGGGGTTAACAGGTTAAGCTGTCACAGCAGGTTTCAAGTCAAACAACACAGGATCGGTCGAGATACGAGGTCAACTCCAGTTCGGCGGCTCTGCCGCCGATTTCGACGGCCTGTCGCGGGCGAAAGCTGTTGCCAGTCGCTCCAGAAAGCAAGGCATTGATGAGGCGTGGTCCGAAGGCGGCCTGTGCCAGATTTGGTGAAGATCAGATGAAATTTGTGACCCGTGAAAACTTTTGATGTTTTTGATGAAATCCAATATGGCGGCCGAATCGATGACGATGACGTCACAAGTCGACCTGCACTATCACCAGACACCATTAGTACATTTTAATTCCAAACACATCGAGAAATACAGGCCAAAATGCATGTTTTGCTAATTGCAGCGCCACCTAGAGGTCAAAGGTCACCAATTTCTTCGAGCGTCGTCCCGATGCGTTCCTGAGTAGCTGCAGCAAGTTTGGCTTTGATACCTGCAAGGGTTGCCTAGATACCAGCTTGAAACCGCTTTGCCGCCTTCGCCGCCGATTTCGATCGGCTGTAGCGGCCGAACGGTTTGGAACCCGAAGACGGCTGATACTATCGTTTGTGCGCGTCGGTCAGAAGACGGCCTGTGCCGATTTTGGTGAGAATCAGACAAAATTTGCGACCTGTGAAACCTCTGAAGTGTTTTTGATTCAATCCAAAATGGCGGAACATCCGACGGGGCGACATGAACATCGTGGGTATCTTTGACCTCGGCACGATCCAAGGACTCCAACGGCACCAGGGTTTTGAATGTCAGGCCTACGGGTCAAAGGTTATAAGCAAAAACGCAATTTTGCTAATAACGTCGCCCCCTAGCGGCCGAATGACACCAAATTTTTATTGCGTACTCCTAGGCGAGGGTCGAAGCGCGTGACCAGGTTTGGTCTTCGGAAGTCGAAGCGTCTCCGAGATATAAGAAAACTTCCTGTTTTGCGGCGTCGCCGCCGACTGCGATCGGCCAACGCGAAAAGTTGCCATCGACTGTCACCGGGGCAACCCCCGGTATGTGCGGATGTCACAATTTCATTTCAAATCAAAACGCATCGAGAGATATGAGCAAAAACAATGTTTTCAATTATAGCGCCCCCCAGTGGCCACGAGACACCAGATTTTGTCCGTGCGCTTGGGACCGAGTCTGGAGGCGTGCTACCAAATTTGGTGTCATTGCTCCGAAGCGTTGCCGAGATATGAGCTCAAATGGAAAACGGCGCCGTCGCCGCCGATTTCGATTGGCTGTTACGGGCGAACGCTCATATTTCCGAAGACGGCTGATTATCGTTTGTGCGCGTCGGTCAGAAGACGGTCTGTGTCGATTTTCGTGAGAATCGGACAAAATTTGCGACCCGTGAAACTTTTGGCGTGTTTTTGACATAATCCAAAATGGCGGAAAATCCATCATGGCGGAAATTGACGCCATAGGGTGCGTTGAAGTCGGCTTGGTCCAAGGATTCCAGCGATACCTTGTTTTCAATTATCGGACACGCGGTTCAAAAGTTACACGCGCAAATGTACTTCAAAGTTTGACCCGTTGGTGGCGCTAGAGCGTGGTTTGTGCTTAGATGAAACTTGGTCAAATTAATGTTGAGACTGTCCTTAAGCTGTGTGCAAAATTTCAAAACTTTTTACCGCACGGTTCTAGGGGCTGCCATAGACTCCCATGGCGGAATTATAATAATAATAATTAAAGCTGCAAGCAGCATTGTCGTGGCCAAGCAGGCAGTTCGGCAGCCCGGATAGGCCGCGTAAACCGACGCGGTCGCGCCAGGCGCGCGGCACTGAGCGGTCGGTCGCGGCAGGTTTCGAGCCGAACGACCGAGGATCGGCGGAGATGCGAGGTCGGCTCCCGTTCGGCGGTTTGCCGCCGATTTCGACGGCCTGTCGCGGGCGACAGCTGTTGCCAGTCGCTCCAGAAATGAAGGCGTGGATGAGGCGTGGTCCGAAGGCGGCCCGTGCCGAATTTGGTGAAGATCGGATGAAATTTGTGACCCTGAAAACTTTTTGATGTTTTTGATTAAATCCAATATGGCGGCCGAATCGATGACGATGACGTGACAAGTCGACCTGCACTATCACCAGACACCATTAGTACATTTTAATTCCAAACACATTGAGAGCTACAGGCCAAAATGCATGTTTTGCTAACTGCAGCGCACCAGAGGTCAAAGGTCACCAATTTCTTTGAGCGTCGTCCGATGCGTTCCTGAGTAGCTGCAGCAAGTTGGCTGTTG
>SRSE01001015.1:0-28260 GCA_005024645.1 Planiliza haematocheilus
TATATTATTTATTATATTTATATTTATATTTATTATTATTATATTATTATTATATATATTATATTATTTTATTTATATTATATTATTATTAATATTCTTATATATTATTCTCCCCCGCCCTCATTTACTGTGGTGTAAGTTTATCTGGAGTCTCTCCGTTGGGAACTGATTCTGCTCCTGCAAAGATCTGCAGGGCCAATCAGATCACTTGGGGGCGTGGCTTTGTGTGGTGATTGACAGGAGGAGTAGCAGCAGTCATAGATGTGGAGGTGAAGTGGTTGGAGGACTATTCAGATGGTTTGAAAATGACTCTTAATGAGATGTTACCAGACACGAGCATGAATAATATATATTCATAGTAGTACATGTTATTTTAATATGTATCCCTCTATATGACTTAATCATGACCATGTCTCCATTTCATTCAACATAAATATGAAAAATTAAATATGAATCTAATTCATATTTTCTACACTGATCATTAGGGAGATTATATATATATTTATATATGATATATATATATATATATCATAGCCCAGATACAGATTGAATTTCAGACGGACTTCACAGTAAAGATGCACCGTTTTCTGCAGAATGAACCTTTAATTGATGCCTTTATTCCTTCATGGTGATATTTAAGCCTTTTGTAGATCAATAACCTTTCCTCCTGTTAATGTGTGACGACCCTTTAAAGTAAAGCTTTAACAAACCTGTTCATCATGAAGCAGTAAACTACGATTAAAACGCTCTCTGAGACGAGTGCAGTCTTTTTTTATGAGCAATCAAGGACAACGTGTGTATTTATTCACTTTAAACGTTTTATATTGATTTATTTTCTTCTTTCAGTCATGGTTAGCTCTGATGCCTCACAGCCAGAAGGTTCTGGGTTCTAATCCATGTTCCATCTGGTTCCTTTCTGCTCGTAGTCTGCATGTTCCTCCATCCTTTTCTTCTCTGTGTCTTCATTACTTCCTCCAGTCCGTCCCGTCTCTGCTGCATCTTAACATCTAATTAAACCATACTCTCCCCTCCTCTGTGGATCAGAGACTTTAGGAGTGTGGCTCCAGACTGGACCAGGGTCCTGGCTGGTGTCTCAGGTGTCTCAGGTGTTCCTGAGGCTCTAAATGAATCATGAGTAAAGCGTGGGTCAGATCTCTGCTGCCACTGCATTGTTCTCCCTCACAGACGGGAAATGTTCTGCAGGACAAAGTGATTCTTTCTCTTTCTCTTTTTCTCTAAGTCTTAATTATTTAGTTACATTTCTTTTGGCATGCTGTGCCTCCGCTTGTTACAGTAAATCCATGAATGATTAATGGTAATAAATTAATTATAGAGGTTTATTTTTAGAGCTTCAGTTAGATCCTCCAACTCTTATCTCTGTGTCTTTGCGTCTCCAGTGGATAGAAACTGGAGGTTATGGTCATGATGATGGGAACATTAAAAAAGGAGTAAAGAGGAGTAAAGAGGAGTAAAGAGGAGTCGGCCAGTCGCCTCATTACTGGACAAAACGAACCAAAGGCTCAGCGGTCCTTCCTCTTTTTCCTTCTTGGACGCTCTGTCCGAGAAAAGCCGTTAATTCAGTGTCTGCATGTCAGAGAGAGGGAGCTGCATTTACATCCCCTGTGGATAAAGCTAATTGCATTTCATGGGCTGAAAACACAGAAGAGCTTCCATCCAAACACACAGCCATAAATCCTCTAACAACTACAAGGTCCACACTCAAGGGGAAATCAATTACCACGCTTACATCCACAGAGAAATGCTGAAGTTGTCCTTGTGCGGGTGGCGGCGGTGGTGGTGGCAGCGGCGCTCTGCACGCTCAGGCTAAACTCTGAAATAACAGCTTTTAAACAGAAACGTTTGGTCTTTCTTTACGCCGCCGCTTTCCTCAAACATTTTTATTTCCTGCTAGAAAGAGGACGAGAGGGAGAGGACACCAACTGAACAGAGCATCATCAGGGTGGGAGCTCTCAGAGATGTTCACCGCTAACAGACCGATGCTAACAGACCGATGCTAGCACTGAAGCTAGCACCGTGCTCCGCTCTGCTCTGCGTCTTCACCAACACGTAAAATGCCATTTATGATTCTTCCTCAGACGTGTTGTTTCATTTGCTGCTTGGTGTTACATAATAGTGTTGAGTTAAATCAGCGTTAAACGCAGCAGTTAGCCGATGTTAGCATATTTAGCACGTCTCATCAGGGAGTCAAGTTAACTGGCTGGTGATTATGTCTTAGCTAGAGCATGTGATGTCACCTTTACCATGATAACACACAGAGTTACAGCTGCATGTGTTAGCATTTAGCCAGGTGTGAACTGCTGTCTGCTGGGAATGATTGTCTTCTCATCGTTTGGTTTCTGGCGCTCAGCGCTGCGACGGTCTGAAGGATGAAGCCTCCAGAAGCAATCAGCCTCTTTCCAGCTCACAGCATATATGCTCTTTTTTTATTATTATTTTATTACATCATACATGTTATTAATGAGCCGACTAAGTTATTTCACACATTACTGGAGTTTCATTTGCTCATTAATCAAAAGCAAAGTTGCCTGTTTTTCCTGCATGTTCTCTTTCATCTTAAAGCAGATAGAAGCTGGTGCTGTGGTGTAAATCAGCCTCATTGTTGTAATAAGCGTCTCTCAAGTGTGAACATTACTGTTAATAAAGCCAGAAGCTGCTGCAAGGCTCAGCCACCTTCACTGTAATCATAGTCTGCCTGCTGATTGTTCAGCCTCACTGTTCTGTCTCTGAGGACGCTGCAGCAAACGCCGGTGTAGCTGTTTGTTTCTGTAGCAGTTTATGTTTCATCCGTCCTCCTCTGGCAGGTGTAGAAGGAGCTGCTGTTTACTGTAGTGATCCTCTAAACGAATCCCTGCACGGCACGGTGCTTTAAGGAGCTATCAGGGTGGTTTCATCCAGAGCTACTCCAGCTGCCTCACGCATCCACGTCACGTGCCAGCCTACGTCCCGGTAACCACCCGCCGTGTTGTTGCTAGGATGTATCGCTGCAGCCTGCTCACCGAGGAAGCTCCAGGTCATTTGTTCTCACAAATTGGTTTTGCACCAAGAGAACAAACAAAGTAATGATTTCATTTACAGTTTTCTAAACAGCGGTGCTGCACACATTACTCCTCTTTAATGCTTCAGCTCACCTGCATTATGTGGGATATCACAGGCGTGTAGATGAGCCTGGATGTGGGACACAATGAAACCAGAACCCTGCAGAGAAACATGGCTTTATCATAGGGAGGATGTAAAGGACTTTTATTTTGTTAACAGTTTCCTCACGTCTTCTCGTTAGCTTGTCCTTCCTGTATGCTCCCGCCCTGATTGCTGTCACCTGAGTCTAATTACCCCAGCATGTATATATAGAGCCAGTTCATCCAGTAGAACCAGTGCTGTCTCTGTCAGGTCAATGTTTACCTTGAGCGTTTATTTCCTGTCATTGTTTGATTCTGTTTTTTCCTCTTTTTCTTGTTCTAGTCTTTGGTCGTCTTATTTCCTCCTCGTACATAGTGATTCTGTGTTTTCCTAGTCATTTATTTTCTTATAGTGTTTGTTCGTGATTCTTATTTATCCTTAGAAATAAAGACTGGGTGATTTTGAACATCTTCTAGTTGTGAGTTTGAGTTCAAGCCTCGTACAGCAGTGAAACAACAAATACATGAGTACATATAGAGAATAAGTGTTCTGACTGAGAGCTCTTTCTAATGATCATAAAACCAAACCATTTTCTGCTCTGCAAAAACTCATCTTAAACTATTAAAACGAGTAAAACGATCCATCAAATAAATAGATCTAACCTCAAATAAAGCTCAGATACAAAAAGTCTTCACTCATCCATCTACATGATCTAATTCAGGTGTTCTAATCACCACAGGTGTATAAATCACTCACCTATTCATTCAGACTGTTTCTACAAACATTAGTGAAAGAATGAGTCGTTATCAGGAGCTCAGTGAACTCCAGCGTGGTGCTGTGATAGGACGACACCTGAGCAACATGTCCAGTCATTACTAAACATTCCTCAGTCAGCTGTCAGTGATATTATAACAAAGTGGATGGTCAGAGGATGCTGAGGCTCATAGAGGTCAGAGGTCACCAATCTCTACAGACCTCCAAACTTCACGTCCTTCAGATCAGCTCCAGAACAGCAGAGAGTTGTGGAAAGCACGCCACCACTGGACTCTAGAGCAGTGGAGACGTGTTCTCTGGAGGCATGGATCAAGCTTCTCCATCTGCTGATCTGATGGAGGAATCTGGGAGAACGTGGGGGTGTTCTTCAGGAGCTGGGCTTGGCCCCTTAGTTCCAGAGAAAGGAACTCTGAATGCTTCAGCAGAACAAGAGATTCTGGACAAGTCCATGCTCCCAACGTTAGGAACAGTTTGAGGACGGAGCCTTCCTGTTCCACCATGACTGAGGTCCATAAAGACATGGATGAGAGAGTTTGGTCCTGACCTTTAACCTGATAGAAGATCACCTTTAGGATGAATTACAGAGAAGTCTGAGAGCCAGACCTTCTAGTCCAACATCAGAGTCTCACTAATGTTCTTCTGGAAGAACAGTCAATAATAAAGATACACACTCCTAGACCTTAAGGAAAGCCTTCCCAGAAGAGTTCAAGCTGTTCTAGCTTCAAATTGTGGGCCAACGTTATATTAAACCTTATGGATTCAGAATGGGTGTGTGCGAAGAATCAATACTTTTGGATTATAGTATATATTTTTTTAGACTAAAAAATATTTCGTATTTCAGCCGTTGCAGCGTCTTCTCCAGAATTAATGAACTCACATGAATCTTTACTGAGTTTTATCATCAGATGTTGATCGCAGACCCACGTGGAAAATAAATATTAAAATGTGAGATATTCCTTTTCAATTAGGAGAAACCATCTGCTGTGAAGCCTTTCTTACATTCAGTCCACCTCGGCCCGGCGCAGTCCTTCACGGCGAGGCCCGGCGCTGGAGGACACGGGGCAGGAATCAGACGTTATGAGCTAGCTGCTATTTTTAGAGCGGAGAGTCGAATGCCCCAAGGTCATGCCGATGCACTTTTGGTATTGTTTTTTGCCAGAGGGCTATAGGCTCAGGATACGGTGTGGAATAAGTCAGCCTCTATTATCATACATTATGGGTGATAGGAGCTGTCTAGACCTGAGCTTCTGAGGAAGAGATGAATATTTTAATCTGGGGGGGAGGAGGGTCGCTGATACGGAAGAGAGAGTTTGTGGATGTACAGAAAACTTCATATGAAAACATTTATTAAATGATTACGTCTTTAACGATGTAACTTTGAGGAGCACCGTGTTTGTTTATCTCCTGGTCGCGTCGTGGTCGATGAGTCTTTGCTGCAGAAGCGAAACGCACCTGAGTTCAAACATTGGGTCGTTTGTAACGAGCTGAAACTCTGTCACCCAAGCTCGGCCGAGGACCCCGTCACTCTTCTTATTCCCAGACAAACGGGGACACACACAGCAACGCGCCATCTGTGCCGCATTACGGAGCTGCAGAGGCTGTCATGATTGACAAACTGGTAACGGCGACACCCATTCCAAACTCCTGTCTGGCTCTGGGTCGCTGGAGATGAAGAGTGATGGCCTGTCAGGCGAGTTCCGCGGTGAACGACTCGGGGACGGCTTCAGACAGGAGAAAAACAAGCTCATCTCTGGTGTGGATAAGGATGACAGTATGCCACATGCTTGATAATAGCTCTCTGAGCTCTGGGAATAAACAGAGGGGTGTTTATAATGAGATTGTGCTGTAGGGCCTCTGATGGTCCCAAGCTCCTGGCGTCTGAACACACCATTTGGTTTGCATGCTAGTGCTAGAATATACAGGCCTGAATCCTTTTAAAGCTGTTAATGTGTCTGCACGGAGACGAGTCGCCGGGAAAATGGGGGTAAACCATCAGGGGAAATCATCAGTCCAAGGTTTGAAGGTAAATAGAGATTTGAAAGTGTCCGGCACAGAATCCAGCTTTACAAACATCTGTAAAGTTCATAGAGAGAGAGATAGATGAATGATTTAAAGATTTAAACCATGATGAGGACAGCTGGAAGCACAGATGAAACGGTAACGGGGCGTAACACAGACACGCGTCTCAACCAATGGGAGTGACGCATACAGATGATTGACACATAACACAAACGGTGACCTGAAGGAGACACCGTCCACCACATCCACCATGACTAGAAAGAAGAGTTAGCTCCATCCAAGTTAAAGGGTTAGAGTCCAGGTGTGAACACTGATCTGGTCTCTAGAGTCCAGGTTTAACAGGTCCAGGTGTGAACACGGACCTGGTCTCTAGAGTCCAGGTTAAACAGGTCCAGGTGTGAACACTGATCTGGTCTCTAGAGTCCAGGTTAAACAGGTCCAGGTGTGACCACTGATCTGGTCTCTAGAGTCCAGGTTTAACAGGTCCAGGTGTGAACACTGATCTGGTCTCTAGAGTCCAGGTTTAACAGGTCCAGGTGTGAACATTGATCTGGTCTCTAGAGTCCAGGTTAAACAGGTCCAGGTGTGAACACTGATCTGGTCTCTAGAGTCCAGGTTTAACAGGTCCAGGTGTGAACACTGATCTGGTCTCTAGAGTCCAGGTTAAACAGGTCCAGGTGTGAACACTGATCTGGTCTCTAGAGTCCAGGTTTAACAGGTCCAGGTGTGAACACTGATCTGGTCTCTAGAGTCCAGGTTAAACAGGTCCAGGTGTGAACACTGATCTGGTCTCTAGAGTCCAGGTTTAACAGGTCCAGGTGTGAACACTGATCTGGTCTCTAGAGTCCAGGTTTAACAGGTCCAGGTGTGAACATTGATCTGGTCTCTAGAGTCCAGGTTAAACAGGTCCAGGTGTGAACACTGATCTGGTCTCTAGAGTCCAGGTGTGACCATTGATCTGGTCTCTAGAGTCCAGGTATGAACACGGACCTGGTCTCTAGAGTCCAGGTTAAACAGGTCCAGGTGTGAACACTGATCTGGTCTCTAGAGTCCAGGTTAAACAGGTCCAGGTGTGAACACTGATCTGGTCTCTAGAGTCCAGGTGTGACCATTGATCTGGTCTCTAGAGTCCAGGTGTGAACACGGACCTGGTCTCTAGAGTCCAGGTTAAACAGGTCCAGGTGTGAACACTGATCTGGTCTCTAGAGTCCAGGTGTGAACACTGATCTGGTCTCTAGAGTCCAGGTTAAACAGGTCCAGGTGTGAACACTGATCTGGTCTCTAGAGTCCAGGTTAAACAGGTCCAGGTGTAAACACTGATCTGGTCTCTAGAGTCCAGGTGTGAACACTGATCTGGTCTCTGAGTCCAGGTGTGAACACTGATCTGGTCTCTAGAGTCCAGGTTAAACAGGTCCAGGTGTGAACACTGATCTGGTCTCTAGAGTCCAGGTTAAACAGGTCCAGGTGTAAACACTGATCTGGTCTCTAGAGTCCAGGTGTGAACACTGATCTGGTCTCTAGAGTCCAGATTAAACAGGTCCAGGTGTGAACACTGATCTGGTCTCTAGAGTCCAGGTTAAACAGGTCCAGGTGTGAACACTGATCTGGTGTCAGTCCACATGTGGAGGTGGTCTGGGACACATGTGACCTCCTTCCTTTGGTAGAGTGAACACACAATGAGTCCTGGGTCACATTAAAGACCAGCTACTCACCAGGACTGATCTGAGGAAGAGGAGGAGAACTCATTCATTCATCCACGAGTAGAAATGATCACATGAATCAGTGACGTCTGTTCATTAGTGATGAGAAACTTTAAAAGATTCAGAGAAACAAACTAAACTAGAGACTGATCCTTCCTTTGTTCCTTATCATGTGAGAGTGTTTCCATCTGGTTCCTAAATCTGGATCACATAAACTTTCAGACTGAACAAACCTGGATGGCGTTCCGTAGCGGCGTGCTCAGTGCATCCAGACTGAGGGACGTTCCCTGTGTCAAACCTTGTTGTGAGGAATACCATACGTCTGCATATGAATAATGGGAAAACATGTAATTACATCACCTGGGCCCCGTGGGAGACACCCTGCACTGTGTTTAAATTAATTCCTAAAATGCCCTCTGCTTGACATTTCTGCGAGGAAGCTGGAACCCCGTCAGGCTGCCTCTTTTGAAAGCCCACCCCCATGGGGCGGTACAAGCCCAAAGCACATAATTTTTTTTTTCCCAACAGCTCGTAGCAGCTTTCTGCCGTACCTGTATCAGCGCAAACCCAAGGTGTCCTTCTCCCCGTTCGCCGAAGCACCCGAGGCCTCGGATGATTAATCACTGCTGAGACACACCAGTTCACACTAGTTAAAACAACAGCAGCTCCCAGCTCCTTCACCTCTACCAAAGTTAATTAACATCAGTGTCTCAACCTTAATTATATTACCAGTTTCCAAAGCGTCGATAAGAATAATCATGAAGATCTCTGGCCGAGCTGATTGCTGTTTACTCATTTACAGATGACGGCCGGCTCAAGTGAACGCGTTATTTAGCAGGTCAGCGGTTCCGGTACAGTTCAGCGAGGAGGGCGTCGAGGTTCCACAGCGGCCCGGGCTCGCTGCTAGGCTCTTATTAGAGCTGTGCAAACACAATAACAAGGACAAGGGCCTGGGCACGCGCTCACTGTGACGGGCTCTCCCTTCACACCTGCTATGGACGGGGAAGTTAAATATAAATCGCTAAAATCGCTCTCAGCCAATCACAGTCTCATCTCCCTGGCACAGCTGAGCCAATCGCAGAGAGACGACAAACGGGAGGAGGCTGGTGGTTTATGTGCTCCACGCTCGACGTAACGCGACGCGGCCAAGAAACGAGTCAGGAAATAAAAGTTTGAAAGGAGACATTTGAGCCGCTGGGACGCGACATTTCCCAAACAAGCAGCGGAGCCCAGAAAGCTAACAGAGCGGCCCGATGTGTGCGCTATTGATCGGGGTTACTTTGTAGCGGCGCGGTGTCATTTGCAGATGATTTAATGAAGGTAAACACAGTGGGCGGCGGCGTGTAATGACGGCGCGCTCCGAGGCCTCACTTCTCAAATGGTGGGGTGCAGATTTATCAGCATCTGTGTCCCGCTGCCTTCAGATCGCCGCTGGGATTTAATGAAGCGTCTCTCTGCGGACAACACATCCTGTAAGAACGGCTTAGGTTAGCGGCACAGATCAATGCAGGGGCACCACACAGATGTGCCGAGTGAATTCCAAGGTCGGGGGATGATCAACTGTTGTGGCTGTAAAGATAAGCCTTTTTCACAGCGGACGTTTTGACTCTCCTCAGCGGGAAGAGCTGGGCTGTATTAATGACGGACGCATTCCATTAAGTGTCGCAGCTAGACGCGGCGCTTAGCCTGCACGCACGGAAGCAAGACCTCCTCCACGTGGAACGCAGTTATCATCAAAGACACCTGAGCTTCATGGGCCGTGGCGAGGGTTGTATCCTAACATGCATCCTCCACCTGCAGCGAGAAAGAGAGAAAGAAATCTACCTAGAGAATCATCTGGAAGCTGGAAACGGGTGGCGCCATCAATTAGAGCGTCGCCTCCGCCTCCTCCGCCTCCAGCTCCTTCCTGAGGGTGGATTAGAAAATAACTTCACTCTGATCACAATCGACCGACTTCAGAGCCGACTCCGGCCTCCTACTCAGGGATCTGTGTTAGATGTGCCCGCTCTAAAAATAAACCTGGCTCGTAGCGTGAATATGAGATAGTCACATCGCCACCCCCCCATAACAAATCAAGTGTGGCTGAGCTACTATCCTCAAACCATGTTAGCTTTTCCCCAGGAATCAGAATAGCTGACTGTATTGTGAGGAAATTGCCTTTTGAGAAATGGCTGCATCTCCCACTGCAATATGTGAGTTCACCCTGAGAGAGCTCCACGGTGCCAGCGCAGGCTTTTTAATAGACGGCTGGTGTTATTTCAAGCCGAGGGACACATGTGTGCTGGCAGCCTGTTCCCAATCAGTGGAGAGGAAAAACACCAATGAATCAGTGGTCGATAGTCGACGCGAGCAGATGAAAACAGAGAGCACAAACGCTTGTTGTGATGTTTTGATCCATTTGGTCCAAATTGAAATGTCTCACCATCCACGTCCACCACGCGCTCAGCCGTAGTTTACAGGGAAATATTTTCTCTAAGAGCACGTTATGGTGAACAGCAGCTCGTTCTGTGGACGAGGCTCGTACGTTTATTAGGAACTTAAACACAAAGAGGAAAATAACGACGCTCTCATGCCTTCGCAGCAGAGCAGCCACACGTGGGCGCTGCCATGCGCTCAGGTGTTTCTTACACCTGGCTACCAGCTATTCTGACAAACAACACATCGCTGGTGTTACCTGGGCGGGGGGCTTATGACGGGGTCCATTTTATCTGTGAGGCATTAACTGCTCTCTGTCTTATAATCAGGGCTTGATTGGAGCTGATGTGTAGAGGAGGTGGGGGTGGATGGATGGGTCCAGACACAGCATCAGTCACTAACATGTCGCCCGTTAACTGTGACGATCACTTTGTTTTTTGTTTTAAAGCTGCAGACGTTAAACCCTGATGAGAGAGAAGCATCGACTTTGATGAAATATTCATTTTAAATAAACGCACACATTTAGTTTTTAACCCAATCAAACCTCAAACCAGTTCATAAAACATATTTATTGATTTGTTAACTGGATTGTGACCGCAGGCAAATCATGTTCAAATGTCTTCACTCTCTACCTCAGACTCAGCTTCTAAATATAAAACGCTCTGTTGTTGTTGTGGATCATAAATAAAAGTCAGAACCAGAACCAGACCTGATGGATGAGGAGGAGATGTTCTGGTGGTGGTAACCATGGTAACCTTCACTAATCAACATCAGGTGAGGGAAACATGGAGGTAGAAGAACAAGATGAACCAAGATGGAGTCCATGTGGACAGAGACCATGGAGACAATGTGGAGACATCTTGACCGTCCTCTAAGACTCTGGGAGAATATCTGCTACTTCTTCTTCTTCTGTTTTATTTCCTGCAGATTTGATCCTATAGCATCAAATCAAAAACATGTGAAGTCTAGACGGTCCAGTGGAGTTTGCAGATGCATGCTCGGCCCTGCAGAGGTTAAAGACGGTTTAACTTCTGGAGACAGAGGTGGACAGAGTACACACCTTCACTACTTGAGTAAAAGTACAGATACTTCTGTCAAATATTACTCCAATACAAGTAAAAGTAGTAAAAGTAAAGTACTAAAGTATTTGCTTAAAAACATATTTAAGTAAAAGTATTTAAAAAGAAAATACAGGAAAGGAAAGTAGCTTTACTGTCATTATATAATCCACAGCGTCTCTCTGTCTCTTTATACAAATAAGTTTAAAATGTTCATCATCAGTTTATCAAAGCTAGCTAACATCAGTAGCTACTTTACAGTGACGTGCTTTTTCATGTTGGAAGACGAGTTCTTGTAGGACGTGATATCATTTGTTCACATTAAACAAAAAAAACATTTAAACTGGAACGAATCAGTTTTTGTGGCAAAAATCTTAAACGGTTTGAGATTAGTTTCCCAGTTTCTTCCTTCATTTATGGATGGTGACATGATGTAGAGAATCAGAGAAACAATTTTAAAATAAATAAAACGAAATAATAATGAGCTGACGTGAGCTCAAAAGTAACGAGAGCATGAACAGAAATGTATGGGAGTAAGTAAAAGTAAAGTATAAATGTACTTCGTTACTGTCCACCACTGGTCCTGGATGTCCCCAAACAGTTGCCTGGTCTCCGTGTCGTGATGTGAGCGTCTCATAAATAGTCCTGATGTAAACATCATTTAATCATCAGATCATTTCATTTAGTGTTTGTTCCTGCACAAAGTCAAACGTCCTCCTGAGGTTTAACATTCATTTAGTAAAGTAAACGAGGCGTCTCTAACATCTTTAATTCACTATTTCTATGATTGTCAACAAACTGCTTTAAAGAGCAGAACTGTGTCACACGTCTCTAAGTCTGTCCCTGACGTTGGACGGACTTTAAAATGTTGCCCTCAGCCTGCAGACGTCCCGGGACCCTCTGGATCCATGAGCGCCCCCCACAGCGTGCACACATAAAGCCCTGCATATAAAGAGCGTCTCCTAAAAACAGCTGATGGGATTAGGCAGCGGTGAGACGGGCTAACGCTAACACTTTGACTTTTTAACCGACAGCCAAAAGAGACGAATGGAGCCGCAAACCGAATCAAAGGAGACATGACAGGTTGTCAGCACCGCAGGCAGAGAGCTACAGTAAATAGGAACTCTGACAATAATTGAGATGCATCAGGATGGCTCTGTAAATGATCTGTCAGGGGCTGCATGCGGGGGGATGCACACATCCACGCACGCTCCGGGTTTGGTTTGTGAATTCATGGGGACGTGTTGGCAGTCAGCAATATTCCAGCTAAATGAGTTTGCTCTCCTTCTCTGGGAAGCCAAATCTATAAAGCAGCTATGTGGCATTTAGAAAATCCATTTACCATGATTGAAACTATCCAGCCGAAACCACTACAGTCAGTCTTTTCATTCCCAAGAGCCAGTACGTCTCACAGATGATGTTCTGGAACGCACTGAAGAGGAAGCAATCTCCATATCAATACAGGAAAAAGGACACATTCTTGTTTTATTTTTTTTTGCGCTGAGGCCTTGATACATCACATGGGCGGCGCCGTGAGGCTGAGTCAGCGGCGACTTTACTTTACGTCCACAAACGTGTGTTTTAAACAGCGTTTTAGCAGAAGACTGAGCTTCTAGAGGCAGATGAGCGTCAGCGAGGCGTGTCAGCACCCATCCTGTGTCGCCTCCTCCCCCTCCTCCCCCCCTCACCCTCCTCCCCCTGACGAGCACACGTCAAAGCTCTCTGCTGTAGAGAGAGTGGGCGGGGCGACCTTCTATCCAGGAACGAATTGATTGTGTAAATCTTTGTTGATGGGGCCGTGCAGTGAGAATAAACGGAGCAGGGAGACGAGGCGTCCTGCTTACAAAGTATGTAAAGCAGTAAAATGATCATCTCAGACTCAGAGACACGTCCTACGTGTCTGTCTGTCCTTTCATTACCTGCTGACCCCTGCAGTCCTCTCAGGTCTGAGCTGGGGACATGTGTCTGTGTCTGCGCTGCAGGAGGCTGATCACTGTGATTTGGAACACCTGTGGCGCTCAGCGGGTTCTGGGTTAGTTCCCCGTCGGTTCTTCCTCAGGTTGGTGGTCGGCTGCTTTAGGTTTATCTCTGACTGCTCTGACGTTCACATTCGGCTTCATTTTCTCAGAACAACACCAACATTTCAAGTCTCAAACCAGAGACTGCATCGACGTAGAACCTAGAATAAAATATTAAACTAAAATCTCTTTTATAAATGAAATACTTTTATGAGTCAGTGTTTCAGGATCAGGAGGTAGAGTCTGGAACTGCTGCCACGTTTCATCAACCTTACCTGTGGATCCACAAAAAGTGAATTTAGGCCCGCCCACACGTACCTAAACCATATTTCCCCTCCTCCGTTTTCCTGCCATCGTTTCAAGAATATCTACCAGACTGAAGGATCTACCTCCTGTTCTATTATTTAAACTCAAGCAGGCCTGAGACAGGATGTACCTGCAGCCTGTAGTAAAAACAGTAGCACATATGTAAACTATATAATATAAATATAAAGATAAACTGCTCCTGCAGCCTCATAAACACCAGCTCCTGTACGTTAATGAACAGCAGGACGCTCCCTGAGCTGTACCTGGTGTTTCCTCAGCTCCCTCCACGACCTTCTCACCTAATGATGCTGCTGATCCAGAGACGCGTTTGGTCCTGAGGCCTGTCCCGTCTGATCCTCAGCAGCATCAGTCTGAACACAGATCTCCATTCTTCACTGTGAACGTCACCAGTTTACTGTGACGTGCGTTAGCTGCTTTCCATTCTGTCAACATGTCCAGAGCGTGATGTGCTAAATGAAAATGGAACTACTCAGCTCGTCTGCAGCATTTGACTTGCAGATGTGATTTCCTCTCATGCCTGGTCTCTGTGCGCGGTGGCCTGGCCGTTCTTCAGTCCCATAATGTTGTTATTGTGCAGCGGTGAGGAGATAATGGGTCTGTGTGTGTAATTCTACCTCGGCTGGAGAGCCCGTTTAATGTTATCATGAGCAGGAAGCAGCTCTGCTCAAGTACAGCTACATGTTTCAGACCGGATCTCAAAGCCTCTGAGCAGGAGAGGGTCGAAGGCAAGGACACGGGGCGGAGGGTGGAGGGTGGAGGGTGGAGGGTGGAGGGTGGAGGATGGAGGGTGGAGGGTGGAGGGTGGAGGGTGGAGGGTGGAGGGTGGAGGGTGGAGGGTGGAGGCTGGAGGGTGGAGGCCGGTGTCTCCTTCCAGCCGCCCTCGTCCTCTCTGCTCTGGTGGTGCAGCTACCTGAAGCTGCTGCTATTATCTGAGTTATTCTGTAGATGCTGCGTCCTCGCTGCTGCGTCCTCGCTGCTGCTCGGGGACACTTAGCACATATGGCTGACTGCTGGTGAAGCAGACGTGACACGTGCCAGATGGTCAAGAGCAGCAGAACGTGTTGAGGCCACATATGATATGAGCTCATTTCACACCTTCACATATGCACGAGGCTTAAATGCAGCCTCTCTCCCACGTACACAAACTTAAAGCTGCTGCTGCTGCTGCTGCTGCTGCTGCTGCGGCTGCTGCTGCTGCTGCTGCTGCTGCTGCTGCTGCTGCTGCTGCTGCCTCTACACGACGGTGCTCAGGTTTGGTTGAACATCCAGTCACACAAACAAAACTATCAAACAAGGAGCAAGCACTCGCTGCTGTTTAGCCTCCCGTTGCCTAGCAACACAAGCTGCAGGAATCCAGGAGCTGCATTTCATGATGCGCTTGAAGCCGGCGGCTCTAAAATACTCACCTGTTCCCTAAATGTGGAGGAAAAAAGCTGCAGGGAACGAGGAGGAGGAGATAAATGACACTCAGCGCTCGTAGCTTCAGGGTTCTGGGAAACAAACCTGCAGTCCTTAATTAGTGAGTGATTAACAGCCGCCGTGCGTTATGTTACAACACGCCGTCCTCCAGCAGCCTCATGTTAAATACACGTCCCTGAGCCCACTGATGCTCTGAGTTTAACGCCGTCCTCTGTGTTACTGTCCTCTTGTCTCCTCAGTCTGCAGGGGTGGAGACAGGTGTCCTCACCAGCTGCAGCCTGTCCCATGATCTAGACCTTTAGAAATGCTCATCTCTGCCAGATTGTGGCCTCAGTCAGTGAAGCAGCTCTGTGTCGTTGACCTCTTTCTGTTATTGAGCGTTCTGTCTTTGTTCAGCCTGGCTAACTCCCAGCTCACCTGAACGCAACAGCCAGGAACTAGCTCACCCTGCTGCCTGCCTGTCTGTCCGTCTCTGCCTGCCTGTCCGTCCGTCTGTCTGCCTGTCTGTCTGCCTGCCTGTCCGTCCGTCTGTCTGTCTGCCTGTCTGTCCGTCTGTCTGTCTGTCTGTCTGTCTGTCCGTCTGTCTACCTGTCTGAATGTCTACCTGTCTGTTTGTCCATCTGTCCGTCTGTCTGTCTGTCTGTCCGTCTGTCCGTCTGTCCGTCTGTCCGTCTGTCCGTCCATCTACCTATCTACCTGCCTGTCTGTCCATCTGTCTACCTGTCCATCCATGTCCTCCTCCTTCTCATCCTCCATGTCCTCCTCCACCATGTCCTCCTCCTCCATGTCCTCCTCCATGTCCTCCTCCTCCATGTCTTCCCTGTCCTCCTCCATGTCCTCCTCCTCCATGTCCTCCTCCTCCATGTCCTTCTCCCTGTCCTCCTCCATGTCCTCCTCCTCCATGTCCTCCTCCATGTCCTCAATGTGTAGAGTTTTAGAAGATGAGCCAAGATGTCTCCAGTTCTCCATCTTGGTCCATCTTGTCTTCCTGCCTCCATCTTTCTGTCCGTCCCCTGATGTCCAGGCCTGGTGGAGCAGACGTCCTCAGGACTCTGGAGTAGAGTAGAGTCGATGGGAGCAAACAGTTTAGCGATGAAGCGTCAAAGCGTCTCAGTTGCGTCTGTGCGGCTCAGTGACCCTTTCATTGGCAGCTAGGAAGCAAACAGCTGCAGCAGCCAGATTAACACGTGGAGCACATGACTCCTCTGCCACTAAATTGGATTAGTAAAGTTTGCTCTGTCAGAGAAAGTGCATGTCTGCTGAGCTCCTAATAACCTCTCAGAGCGCCCTCAGTGGATTAAGTTGTAAATATGGCAGATGAAACGGAAGCTGACAGCCTCCTTTCTCCAGCTGACTGCACTGCTTCATCCTCCACGTTAAGAGTCCAGGTCACTTTAGACACGTCTGACACGCTCTCACTTATTTATTAGGGCTGCTGCTGCTTAGTGGCTGTGCACTCGGCAACAACACGTTTACTACGTCTACTACAAGTACACTATACTAAAAATGATGTAGTATACTTGAGTATAAGTATACGTACAGCAGGTATACTACAGACCATAATTTAATACTTCTTCGGACTAAATTGGAACATTTTTAAGTTTACAAAAGTACACAACACTCATCTATATCTCTACTACTAGTGTATTACTTCTAGTCCACATTTTAGTTTATAAAAGTAAACTTAAAGTGTACTTAATGCTTCTGCTCAGTTTAGTGCAGCGCCTGGGGAGCACGTTGGTGGTTAGGTGTTTGCTCCAGACCGCTCAGCCATGGACATGGACGGGATGCAAACCTTTGACCTTTACGTCCCAAGATGCTTCAGCTCACCATTCATCTCTGAGCACAGAGACAAGAAGCAGATCTGATAACTTCAGCAGAGAACCACGAACCTAAATAGAAGTTTATGAGTCGACAGGGGTGATGGTAGAGGAACCCAGAGAGTCAGAGTCAGAGTCAGAGTCAGAGTGGGATACTTTGTTCTGGGAAGAAAAGAACAGAGATGGATGAGGAGAGCTAGGACACGTGGTCTTGTCCCTAAACCTAATAAATAAACTTAATAACTAACTTCCTAGCAGAGCCTCATCGTGGTCTGAGTCCTTGTGGAGTTTGAGGCTCGGCGGCGTGAAGCTGCCTAGCTCGGCACAGACACGACGACAGCAGGTGGCTTTCAGCTTCCAGCTAATCCTCTCCTCCATCGCTGCTGCCTCCACGCCGTCCGGCTTCCAGCACACGTCCTCATGTCACCTCCACAGAGGAGAAGATGATGCTGCTGGCAGCAGCAGCAGCAGCAGCAGCAGCCTCCTCAGGAACCGACCGTCTGTGTGAGCAGTTAGAGAGTTAACGTGAAACCTTCCAGCGTGGAGGAGGTGAATCTGTTCTCTACATTATCTCTGGCTTCAGTGTGCACTGGTCCATGTGTTGAGTGTGAGGTTATTACAGCAGCAGCGTTGACATGTGATGAGTGACCTGCAGTGAAATGAACAGTGCTGCTGTCCTGTAAATAAATATATTCCATCAGTCTAGATACTAAGGTGAGACGACTCACAGACGTGTGACGACGGCTCAGAGGATACTTTATTAACGTCTGTGTGAAAACGCACGCTTCATAGTGCAAGAATAAAATCAAATAAATAAAAGTGGGACACAGGAAATGGTGTAAATGTCTCAAGCTGAGCTGGTAGGAAGGATTTCCTGCAGAGAACTGGCTGTGATTCTGTTAGTTATCACGATACAGTCGTTTCCATATGGAGGGATAAATAAATGAGGAGTGCTTGAAAGTATTTACTGAGGTTAGGAATCAGAGAAGTACTGCAGCAGATAAACTCAGAGCGACGCCTCTCTGCTTTAAAGCTCCTCTGGATCCACACATAAACAACGCTGGATTCATTAAACACTGGATCCATGAATGTTTCATGAAGAACGAGATGGACTCAACATGTTCAGCCTCACAGACAAAGAGCAGCTGATGTACGGACTCTAAACCAGACTGACCCTGCAGCAGGAGAAGCTGGACCTCCTAGTGGACATGGAGGAGTTGTTAGTGGGGGGTCTTTGAGGGGAGGGGCCTCTGTGGATCATCCCACAGATACTTGATCAGTTTGGGATCGCGCCTCAAACACCTGCCTATATAGACACATCTAACCTCTCCTCACCTGTTGGACTCAGTTCTCAAATCCCTCCACCCTGACCCTCTCTGTTCTCTCTTCTCCTTTCAATCTCTTTGCAGGAACCAGGGGGTCCAGGAGCCGATGCCTCCAGAGATATGCCCCCATCCTGAATCTCCCTCCCTGGGATCCTACGTCCAGTCGTCCAAGGATCCTCTCCTCGACCCTTCCGTTCCATCTCCTATCTTTCCCTTCTCTTTAACCTTGTCTAATAAACTTCTTTGAACATCAAGAGGTGTGCTCTTGTTATTGAAGTTGTTCCTAAAGTGTTTTTGTGGCTGCATCCTGCTGGGATGGCTGCTGCCATCAAGGAGTGTCATTGCTATGGGGTGGGGGTGCCTGGTCTGGTCTAGGTGGGTGCTACATGTCTAAGTAACATCCACACCAATGAATGAAGCCAGGGCCAGAAGTTTCCCAGCAGAACACTGAACTGGAGCAAGATGCTTTAGATGTTATTTACCTGGTCAGTGGTCATAATGATGTGGCTGATCGGTGTAGATTCAGGAAGTAATGTCATATTACTTCCTGTTGATATGACTCAATGATCAGGCAGTCTGTGTCCTCAGAGGACGCATCAGATGTCTCCAAACTAACCTGTCCTCCACCTTCAATCAATCACGAAACCATCTACAGAACACAGAGCACCATGACGGAGTGAACGCAGCCCTGATTAAAGATATAACGATGGAAAGTGGAGCCTCTTGTGTTCAGTCCTTCCTCCAGATTAATCCATTTCTCTGTTTTCCTGCAGAGCCAAACAAAATTGCTCAGACACGAACAAACAAACAAACGTGGAAGTGATCTTTTATCAAGCTGAAGCCGGGCAGATGGAGACGCCGCAGATAGCTCCCCAGCAACGGCACTCTCGAGCATGGCGGCGGGCCAGACGCACAAACTGGGATTTAATTCTCAGGATGAAATTCTGGGCTCCTGGTGTGAAGTTCTGCCTCATCTATTCTGTGATGAATCCATCACCCACTTCCTGGCGTGCTGCTGTCTGCTGAATTCATAGAAAGACAACATTAGCATAAATGTGCAGGAATGTTAAGCGTCTCACACATCAACCAGATCTGCATCAAGCCTCAGAGTGTGGACACGCTGGTATTTCTGTAAACGAGCTGCTAATAATTCCTTTTTTTGAAACTTCTCGACGCTCTCTATCGCTGCCAGGCCGTGGCAACATTAGCCACACTGGTGCAGATTTCTTTGATTCCTCTTTTTGTTGCATGTGTGATGAGGCCTCCCACTGGTTCTCTTTAAAGCAGCGTTTCCCAGCCATGAAGCGCTCTCAGTAGGAACAGTCTTCTCCAGAGCCACAGTGGAGCTCGGCACAGATTTGAAGAACGCGTATTTCATGTCCTTTATCGTTGGTTTTCAGGCCGCTGACGGCTGTTTTCTGTTTGAGGGTGTGAAACGTGTTATCTGGCAGCCTAATGGAGCATGCACAGAGTCCACGCAGTTATTCAGCGTCCCCGTGCACTCTGCTGCTATCTGAAGCCGCGTGTTTTTAAAGTTGTGTCGGGGCCCGGTGCAGCCTCCAGAGCTGCAGCTCGGCTCGGGTTGCAGAGCGGCTAAAGACGACATGCCTTTGTTATCTGTGAGCGTGAGGACAGTGTCCTCTGAGAGGATGTGGCTGCCGTTATCTTTGTCACCTGACACACACAAAGCAGCCGTGATACATCACCCTGCTTTATCATCGCGCTCCTCAAACACGGCGTCCAATCTGGAGCGTTATTGTTTCCACAGGGGGAGGAATCAGATAGCTGCAGCTGCCGGTTAGTGATTCATTACAGAAACATGTGGCCTTATCACGGACAACACAGAAAATTAGAAAATATGTCTGAGTTTACATTATTCCATTGACCTGATCCTGATCTGAGCGTTTATCAGATCTCAGCAGAGAATGACTTTTTCCAGCAGGTGAGGCGTGGACGAGGCTGCAGCGAGCGAGCGGAGCGGCCGGCGTTTAGCTGCTGCTGCTGAGCTCGCACCGTGTCCCTGAGATGATGGCTCATTAAAAGCTGCTTTTCTCTCCAGCCAGGAGCAGAACGGCGTCCTTCACCGCGGCCTCCACCCTCTAAAGCCCTGACACCGTGTTTCCGACGCTCGCCGTAACACGAGCAGACAAAGTGTTTCATTTTCTTTACAACAGCATGACGCTGCACTAAAAGCCACGGGGTTATTCCCACTCAAAGCGCTGCCGCTATTTAACGCGTCATAAATCCCCCCCCCGCCGCCTCGCCCCGCCCTCACCCACAGCACAGGAGTCAGGATGCGTAGGTGCAGCGGCTCACAGCGGGGATTAAAAATGCACGCTGCAGCTTTACTCTAACTGAACTGGTTCATGTGAGGAGACGTGGTCCACGGTCACACTCTGGATTAGTGTCGGTGGCGTTGAAACGGGTGTGAGGCGGGACAGGGGACAGGGGACGGGGGACGGGTCAGGTGAGGCTTCCCCTGCTGAGGTCTCCATTACAGAGTGTTATTTATTTTCATTAAGTTAAATGTCGTGTAAAGCTGGTGGGGGACGACGCTCTCAGCTGCTCTCTGGTGTCTCAGTCTGTTTGTCTCTGCAGGATTCACAAACACCAGTTAACCCGTCACCGTGTGGAGCAGAGACCTGCAGCCTCATTGATTCAACCTCTCACACGATTACATCCGTCCGTCTATCCGTCCGTCCCCTCAGCGTCCCCTCAGCGTCCCCTCAGCGTCCCCGCCTGGTGCAGATTGACTGGATTGTTCACAAAGTGTTTAATTTGGTAAATGATTGTGTGAATGAAAGTGTGATGACGCCTGCAGCCTCTGCTCTGCTTTAACATTCATAAAACAGGCTGTAAGAGCTGAGAGAGCAGAGCAGATGGAGTTTCTTATTTTTCATTTCTCGCCCTGAATCCACCAGCGTCTCCGTCTTTGTCTCCGGTAGCTCTTGGACCCGTGTGTCTGGTGCTGGCTGTCCTTTAGTCACTCTCATCAGCATCACAGGGACGCCATGGCGTCTTTCACACATGTGGTAAATGTCAGTTTGGGGAGCTCTGGTGAGGACACGTAGCTGTGATGTCCACAGTTTGACCCCTGACTGGACCTCACACTTCATCCAGAGCCTTTCAGCAGCAGCTGCAGCTCAAGGCTGCGCGTGATCTCACATGGCTCTGACTATGAATGCACTGCAGTGATCCTGAAACCATCCTGATGGAACACATCTGTCCAGATGTATCTGTACGGGACGGTGATGAGCTGAGGTTAAACATAGTCATCACAAAAACTGTTTCAGAATCAGTGCTTCATTTTTGTCCCGCTGCACAGCTGCTCACAGTTTATGGTTAAAAAGAAAAGTTGTTTGTGTTTACATTCAGAGCTGCTGTCAGTCAGAATGAACTCAGACTGTATCATCTCGTAACGCGTCAATCAAAGAGCGGTAACAGCAAACCTTTGCAGACATGTCTGAAGCATCACCAGTGAAAGACGGGGCCATGCTACTCAGCATCTTTTATCATTATCACTCTCAGTTATGTTCACAAAACAGGAAACCACCCAGAACATTACATCCATGTTTAGCTCCGTACTTTAACATTCAGACTGGTTCCTCTACTGGAGAACATCAGGAAAACCAGAGCAGCAGCCACCAGACCCACCATGACTCTTCCTGTAGTCCTTACTGGTGATATGGACTACAACATTTATCCTGATCATTTCTGGTATTTATCACGGTAACAATAAAAATGAGGATAAATAAATAAACACCAGTTCAGCCTAATCTGTTTGACTATAATGCATCATCAAGTTTTATCTGAGTTTTTTTTTTTTAAGGGGTTAAAACTAAACCAGATAATGGAGGTGGAGCCTCGTTTAGGACGAGTTTCTGTCAGCTCCTCTTCAAGCCTCTGGTTCCTCTGGTTCCTCTGGTTCCTCTGGTTCTTCTGGTTCCTCACATTCTGAATTATAAGAGAATAAAAAACAACAACAACCCTACTGGTGATCCAGGGCTTCTACATGTGCATCATCCTGGCAGCAGTTTTAGGGGTGAGGTGCTTCGTTAAGACACCTAGGTCATGTACATGAGGGGATGAAAACCAGTGATGCTTCAGACTCAGAGCTACTTCTCTCTCAGCTACACAGCTCCTGAAAAAACACTCAGAAACTTGTGAGTGAAGATTCACTGCAACAAAATCCTGATGGTTTATCTGTGGGTCATGATAACCGTCCTCCTGTCCAAGTATTTCTACAATTAGTGGCCGGTTTCTAACAGTATCCATGGAGAACAAAACACAAACATGAGAGGCTGAAGGTCACCTCACAATATCAGAGTCTAGGGACAGACGGAGCTTCTCTACCGTTTAGAAATGAGCAGCCATGCACACACAAACACAAACACACAACTTTGTTGGTTTTGTTTCAAATCAGCATTAAAAAATAGAAAAAACACAAAAATGAGCCCAGACCAACAAAATAAACCGAAAACCAAGCACTTCTGCTTAAAGATGCTCTGAGCGGCTGCACACGTAGCAGAACACACTCAGGACACGAGGCCAGTCAAGGAGTCTTCAGTGTGAAACCAGGTGGTCACACACAGATAATCAGCCGAAACAAAGCAAACGCATCCAGCCAGGGAGGAACGGCACCGCTCCAAAAGCAGAGGCAGGGACCATGAAGTCTGAGTGTGGAAAGCTACGACCACACAGGCGTGAAGAAAGAACCAGGGCAGGACACCATCCATACGATGGAAGAGCAGGGCGACGATAATCAAAGGAGCGGCGGGAGCAAGAACTGAATCTACAGGACGAGAGAGAACAACAAAATCAAACAGAAACACGACAGGCAGCGTTTATGGACGGTGGAGGACGTGAAGGAAACAGGCAGGTGTTGGATGACACAGTGAGACACGTTGAATCTTTACACGGGGATAAGGAGTCACACTCCAGCTGTTTCTTTGCAGGCAGTCACCATGTTCTACTCAAAGTGAAGAAGCAGCAGAGCAAAGAATAAAAAATGAAAACTGATTTTCTCTTTCAGTTCAGAATAATTTGGGTTGAGTTTTAGCAGGTACACAGTGACTACTGACACTATCAGACTGCATTTCCTCTTGAGACTTGGATGATTCCACTGCAGAGATCTGGCACCTTTTTAATCGTCTGGCCTAAATCTGAAGCCTCCATCCAGGACGGGTTCAGGAGTCAGACTTCAGTCCAGCTCAAACTCCTCTTTGATGCATTTACTCCAGGATTTATATTATCTCATCCAATGCAGGCAAGAGCCATAAACCAGATGAACAGGGACGGGGCCGCCCTGCAGCATTACCATCAGAGAATATGTCGACATGTTAGAAAGTAAAGGAATAAATTAGATCTATAAAAACTGTAGTGTTCTCGTGCAGACGTATGAAAACTGTGGCTCATTGCTAAAAGTTTGTGATGGTGGAGCATCTTTGAGCTCCATGTGATGAAGCTCTCTGTGATTCTGTGAGTCATGGGGAGGTGGTAGGTAGCAGTAACGACGGTGCCAGTGTTAATAATCCTTGATGGAAAACATTCGTCATGGTTTTTGTCAACGACCTTTTTATTTCTCTGACGAAAACGAGACGATAACTAAAAAAAAATATACAAATAAAAACGAGACTAAAATATTTGATCCAATCAGAGCGACTTTAGATGGTGAAGCTGGACGACTTGTAAAGACGACCAATCAGAACAAACTGGAGAGCGGTAAGACGCTCATTGATGGTGGGTAGACTGCTAGCAGGGTTATATATATGCATGCACTCACAGTTTGTTCTAAACACAGTGATATGTCAGAGAGAAACAGAGGCAGGATATATGGACTCATCTCCAGTTTACCATCACTGAAAACAAGACGCGCTGCAAACCATGTGGAAAAACACAAGCAGCTACAAGAGTTATCCTGAAATCTATAGGAAGCTAAGCTAGTTAGCTGGTTAGCATCTGCTACTGTGTGCTGTTCAGTGTTTGAAGCTAGTTTTGGTTTATCAAGAGCAAATACAACTGAGGCCCAGAATGAATGTGGTCAGGAGCAATAACTAGTAGCTGTAGCTCAGCATGTTAGCATGTTAGCATGTTAGCCATAGCAGTTTGCTCTAATAGAATGAGTGAAATCTATGCTAATGAGCACATTTAAACATTAATATCATCATATCATTAATATCAATACAAGTTAATCTAAAAAACATGGATTATCATTAACACTTTATATTTTAGAAACTAAAATTACTATTTACTAAAGGTAGACTAAAACTAAAATGATTTAGATGACTAAAGTATGACTAAAATTAAATTTCGTTAAAAGACTATGACTAAACCTAAATTTGCTGAATTACCAGTGGACGGTGCAGAGGGCGAATCCTGCTGAAGGCTGGTTTAAACCTGGCGTCTTCCTGTTTCTGCTTCTTTTACTGATGCAGATTTCTCATCTTTAAGCCAGGCACAGGCTGCACTGCTGAGGATGCTGACGCTGGAGAAGCACGACTTGTTGTGACAATAAATGTTCAAATGTCTCCAACCACCCTGGAATAACAGTGAAATAATGATCCTGTAATGTTTAAACATGAGCCCTGAGATGTTCCTTTAACTGGTGGAGCCGTTTGTAACAGTCGTAGGAAGATCTCCCACCAATGTAGATGACGTCCTTTACAGTTGTTTCTCTGGACGTGTATTGGCTGTTTTTGGCGGAGAGTTTGCTGTTTCTTCCTTTTGTTGCATGTTAGCAAGAAAAACAGAGAAGTTATGTGGCAAGTTCAACCATCTGCTGAGGAACAAGGCGTTAGTCCTTGATGCCAGCAGCGCTCTCCTGTCTCCTCTCAAAGCCTCCTTCTATTCTGGCTCTCCAACACGATGCAACCTCACAGCCGCTAGGTGTGAAAACAAGTCGTGTTCTTCCACACAATGCCTCAGAACGGTAAACATTCGCCTCAGCGTGTCGTCCCTGGAAATATTCTTGAGCCTTTAGACGCTGCAGAACAAACAGAGCACAGTGTTCCTCAGTCTGGATGAGAAAAAAAAAAACACTCAGGTTAGATTTAATCAGGAATTAAAATATATTCAGTAATGTCACAGCAGTGCTCTTCACCTGGGTTAGTTCATCCTTCCTGTCTCAGACTGTGTGAATGCTGCAGGTTTAACAGATGGAGATACTGGTTGACATGATTTCCAAACTTTAGCAAAAACAAACACAAAAATCAGCCTAAATGAAACATTAACATTTAACCAGCACCCTCCGGTTCTTAACAAAGTATTTTACACCGTGTTTATTTGGTGTAACATACTGAACGGCAGCCTCCCTGGGATGTTTGTTCATTTATTTAAAAGAATAGCTTGGCTTTAGATCACGTCATTCATGGAGCCAGAGGAAGCTCCAGGCCTTTGGAGAGCAGCAACACTGAGGATCTGCTCCAGGATGAGTCCCCTAAGATCTGCAGGCCGGTGCAAGGGAGGATGAGCAGACCTTTGAGGACTGTAGTTTCCAGGATGGGGAACAAGGGTGGAGGAAGTCTGATTGGTCCTGAGAGGCAGGTGGAGGTGTCTGTTTTCCTGCCTGCCCTGCAGTACTCCGTGTTCCTGGTGTGTATTCTTCCCTTGTGTCCTGTGTTTGGGTCCTACCTCACCACTCGTAATAAGACAGATGATGAGGGCTCCTAGATGAGGACAGCCCCTGGTATCTGCCCGGCTGCAGGCTGGAGGTGTTAGTGAGGGAGGTAGCAGGTGGATTTGGGTTTCCATGTTTAGAAGAAGACCTCCAAACGTCCAGATTATCCCTCAGGGAGCCACTAACATGACGGCGTCAGCTTTATTGCTATTTAACCTGAGCAGACTGGAACGTGTCCAGGTTGTTATCACACACAGGTGACTTTTAATGGGCTCCTTGTAAAACCTTTCTCCTAACATACAAGCTTAATTACCAAACTCCACCGTATCTTGAAGCCCTTGTTGTTTACCCCAACACAACGCATCGCTCTTAAAGTGCAGACTATTTTTTATTTTATTATTTGTTTTAGTTTCCTAAAGTAGAATAAGAGTCTCCTCCTGTTCTCTCTCCAGGCTTTTATATGCCACAGTTGCATGTCATTAACTCCATGTCTCTCTCTACTCTATTATTGACATAGTTTTCTGCCTCGGTGCTCTTGCTTATCCTTTTAACAGTAACCTTATGAGTACATGGTTTACCCACTAAGCCCTTCTATAATTAATACCTGTGAATGCTGGCTCTCTCCATTTTATCCCCTATCAATCTTGCATATATGCTGCATCTCCTACATGTATCATTTAATCCTGTTTGGATCACGTATACAGTCATATATGCTTCATACTCCTCCTCATTCCTAGGCCGGCCTTAAGAAGACGTGTCTCTGGTGGGTTTTGGGTTCTTGGTCCTACAAAGCTCACAGGGTTGGATTCCCAGCAGCTCCATTCAAGTATCTGTGTCCAGGCCTGTTTGTATGAGGACAGTAGGGATGTCTTGATCCGTATCAGGCGTCAAAGCTCAGTCCACTCAGTCAAAGGCTGGAAGAGAAAAGTTTCCTGGAGACAGAGTCAAAGAGAAACATCTTCCAGAGAGGGTTAGGGAGTTTATGGCAGCGTTGGATGAGCAGAACATTTCTGCTGAGCCTCTTTGGAGCTGGAGAGGTGATGATGTCCATCAGCATGGGATGTGCCTTGATTAGGACTTGACCTGGCCTGTGGACAGTGGTTGGACATGTAGAGAACATTGTCCTAGGGTTCTAATACAGAAGTACCGCACATTATCCAGAACGTAGCACGACTGACGGGGCCACAGCTAGCTAACAGCTGGCTGATGGAGCACATTTCTGCTGTGATGAAAATCATCATGAAAAGTCTTTCAGGTGGAAGCTTAGAAACGTCTGCACTTTGAGCTCAGATGTTTTCAGCCAGGCGTCTCTGATGAGTCCTCGTCTCTGTCCTCGTGCTAAGGATCAGTTACTGCTGCAGCCAGAATCCTCAAGGAGTTTGTGGCTAAAACCTTCCTGGTGGATCATCAGCCTCTGCATCCAGACACTGACTGATATCTGCAGCAGTGTCAGGGTCAGAGCTCTGACGGTGGACCGGCTGCAGCAGCCTCCTCTGCTGGACCTGGACCACGCTGATCCTCCTCAGGATCTGGGACTCTGAACAGCTCTTTGCCATTTAGGGAAATAAAAATGACAGAGTCTATGCGGTGGCTGTGAGAACATGTGTCCTCCCACAAACTTCCCCTCCTGCTACTCCTCAGCACCATGAGTCCCGCTCGTCTCTGCTGCACTCTGAGACTTCCACAGTTACTGGCTGGCAGCTCAGTTTCCATCCAGTTACTGTTAAATTAATGACATCCTGCTGCTGCTGAAAGCTCCTCAACAACAACAGTATGTTATTATATCTAGACAATCATTTTAACATCTTTGTTCTAAAGATTTTAGATGCAGCATTTGAAAAAGTGAATCTAAGTTTAAAGACAAATAATACAGCTTCAGATTTACCACGTGTCTCTTTATTAACAAAATACAATTAAAGCCTGAAGAGTTGAGGAAAATTCAAATATCAGTTATTTAAGAAGGAAAACAATCTTAAACATTCAAGTCAAAATGAAAACACAGTTACTAATATTAGTGTTAGGCAGCTGAAAAATGTATCACGATAGAAGTGTTTCATATAATCTTTTTAACTTTTCTACTAAACTGTATCCAATATATCTTTATATCACTTTGATGTTTGCTAGACTTTTTCATTTTTTTAATTATTTTTTTTCAATAGCATTTAAATTTTATTAATTGTTAATTAATTCAGTAGCGTTGTCCATCAAAGACGACTCATGAATCATGAATCTAGAGTCTGTTTAAGCGGCTCAGTTGAGTCCTACCACGTTTGATTGATCATCAATAAACGGCTCCATTCAAAATCTTCACTCTGCAGAGAAACTAAACGACGACCAGACTGGACCAGCAAACAATACGCAGAGAAACCAAACTTAACCGACTCATAACCGCTGCTCGTGGATCCCTGATTAACCGAGTCAGCAGCCACTCACTCGACCGCAGAGAAACCAACTTAACCGACTCTTACACGACTAATCAAGAGAGACAAGAGACAGTTAATCTGCTCACTCACCACCAAGTTAGAGACAACATCGGTCTGACTCATGTCTGACTGAAAATAACCAGAATATTAACAAACTGGTAACGTGACCTTTAATTTTTATCTACAGTTTCATCTCACGCTGTCGCTCT